>JAJMDH010000087.1:230350-511112 GCA_030573455.1 Hanseniaspora pseudoguilliermondii | reverse complement strand
TTAAGTCTTGATACATAGGTATACTTTGTTTTTTATACTTATTCGTAATGGCAAACCCCAAGAAACTCTTGAATCATAATTTTTAACCTAGTTATAAACGAAATTATTTTCCTTAATTTTTTTTTTTTTTCATAGCTCTTTCATATTCCATTATTGTTAACTTTTTTTTTGAAATCAACCAGTCTCCAAATAGAAAAATAACACCTTTATCTTTTTTATCTGCAAACCATTTCAAAAATAAAACATTCCCCCACTCCCCCAAGTCGTTTACAAACAATAATAATATTCATTAAAACGTGAAAGATCTTATCTTCATTATAAACTACATTTTCAAATACAAAACTAACAAATAAAAAGAAGAAATAAAATCAAAATAATGTCTGTTTCAACTGTCAACCAAGTAATTCCCCCAATCACTCCTCCTCATCCAAAAGACAAATTGATGTCTTTGGAAACCAAAGATGGAATTGTCCTTCAAGGTTATTCATTCGGTGCTGACAACACCTCCTCCTCTGGTGAACTGGTTTTCCAAACCGGTATGGTTGGTTACCCGGAATCCATCACCGATCCTTCCTACGAAGGTCAAATCTTGGTCATCACCTACCCCCTAGTCGGTAACTACGGTGTTCCTGACAGAAAGCAGCTGCTTGATGAATTCAACTTGCCAAAGTACTTTGAATCATCAAAGATCCATGTCAAGGGTTTGGTTGTTGCTCATTACACTGAAGAGTACTCCCATTTCTTGGCCTCCTCTTCCCTAGGGCAATGGTTAAAGGAAGAAGGTGTTCCTGCCATCTACGGTGTCGACACAAGAATGGTCACCAAGATGTTGAGTACCAATGGTTCCACTCTCGGTAGATTGTCTTGCCTAAAGGTTCAACCTGAATCCTCCTTGGAAATTGCCAGATACCCTGAGGACTTCAACGTTGCTGAATGGGACGATCCAAACGTCAAGGACTTGGTTTCCATTGTTTCTGTCAAGGAACCAGTCACCTACAAGGTTCCTGCCGAGTACAAGGCCGCCATCAACCCAAAGACAGGCAAGCCATGCAGAGTTGTTTGTGTTGATGTTGGTATGAAGTACAACCAAATCAGATGCTTCTTGAAAAGAGGTGTTGAAATCACAGTTGTTCCTCACAACCAACCAAAATTGGTCTCCCTAGTCAAGGAATACGATGGGTTGTTCATTTCCAATGGTCCAGGTGATCCTTCCAACTTGCCTGAATTATCTGCTCAACTAAAGCAATTGATGAACTCCGATTTCGGTACCAACTTCCCAATCTTTGGTATCTGTTTAGGCCACCAAGTCTTGGCCAGAGCCACAGGTGCATCCACCATCAAGTTAAAATTCGGTAACAGAGGTCACAACATCCCATGTACCTCTGAAGTTTCCGGAAGATGTTACATCACCTCTCAAAACCATGGTTTTGCTGTTGACCCTGAAACTTTGAGCTTGGAAAATGGCTGGAAGCCTCTTTTCACCAACGCCAACGATGGCTCCAACGAAGGTATCTACAACACCGAAAAGCCTTGGTTCTCTGTTCAATTCCACCCTGAGTCCACCCCAGGTCCAAGAGACACCGAATTCTTGTTTGATGTTTTCATCCAAGCCATCCAATCCGGTAAGGTTGTCTTCCCAGGTGGCTTAAAGGCTGACAATGACTTGCTACATCCAAGAGTTGAGCCAAAGAAGGTTTTGGTTCTTGGTTCCGGTGGGTTGTCCATTGGTCAGGCCGGTGAGTTCGATTACTCTGGTTCCCAAGCCATCAAGGCCTTGAAGGAAGAAGGTATCTACACCATCTTGATCAACCCTAACATTGCCACAATCCAAACCTCTGCTGGACTAGCCGACAAGGTCTACTTCGTTCCTGTCAACCCAGAGTTTGTCAGAAAGGTTATTTTACATGAAAGACCAGATGCCATTTACTGTACCTTTGGTGGTCAAACCGCCTTGTCCGTTGGTATTGCCCTGAAGGATGAATTTGAATCCTTGGGTGTTAAGGTTTTGGGTACTCCTATTGACACTGTTATTTTAACTGAAGACAGAGAGTTGTTTGCCAATGCCATGGAGGAAATTGGAGAAAAGTGTGCCCAATCTGAAGCCTGTGTCACTGTTGAAGAAGCTGTTTCCGCTGTTGAAAAAATTGGCTTCCCAGTCATTGTTAGAGCTGCCTTTGCCCTTGGTGGTTTAGGTTCCGGGTTTGCCAACAACATGGAAGAATTGATTGACTTGTGTAAAGTTGCCTTTGCTTCCTCTCCTCAAGTCTTAGTTGAAAAGTCCATGAAGGGCTGGAAAGAAGTTGAATATGAAGTTGTTAGAGATGCCTTTGACAACTGTATCACTGTTTGTAACATGGAAAACTTTGATCCGCTGGGTATCCACACTGGTGACTCCATTGTTGTTGCTCCTTCCCAAACTTTATCTGATGAAGACTACAACATGTTGAGAACAACTGCTGTCAATGTCATCAGACACTTGGGTGTTGTTGGTGAATGTAACATTCAATATGCCTTGAACCCATTCTCCAAGGAATACTGTATCATTGAAGTCAATGCCAGATTGTCCAGATCCTCTGCTCTAGCTTCCAAAGCCACTGGTTACCCATTGGCCTTCATTGCTGCCAAGTTGGGTTTGAACATTCCATTACATGAAATCAAGAACTCAGTCACCAAGTCCACCTCTTCTTGTTTCGAACCTTCATTGGATTACTGTGTTGTTAAGATGCCAAGATGGGATTTAAAGAAATTCAACAGAGTCTCCACTTTGTTGTCTTCATCCATGAAGTCTGTTGGTGAAGTCATGTCCATTGGTAGAACATTTGAGGAATCTATCCAAAAGGCCATCAGATCCACTGAATACGCCAACCTAGGTTTCAACAGTGTTGATCACATGGCATCTTTGGAATCTGCTGAAGATATTGACAGAGAATTGCAAAACCCAAGTGACTTAAGAATCTTTGCCATTGCTAACGCCTTTGCCAAATTGCACTACTCTGTTGACAAGGTTTGGAAGCTAACCAACATTGACAAGTGGTTCTTAAACAAGTTGTACGGATTATACACATTCTCTAAGAACATTGCTGAGAAATACGTCACTCAAGACAAATTGCCAGCCCTAGTTTTAAAGCAAGCCAAGCAATTAGGTTTCGATGATAGACAAATTGCCAAGTTCTTGAACTCCAACGAAGTTGCCATCAGAAGATTGAGAAAGGAATACGGTATCACTCCATTTGTTAAGCAAATTGATACTGTTGCTGCCGAATTCCCGGCCTTCACCAACTACTTGTACTTGACTTACAACGCCTCTGCTCATGATGTTGACTTCAAAGACAAGGGTGTTATGGTCCTAGGTTCAGGTGTCTACAGAATTGGTTCTTCTGTTGAATTCGATTGGTGTGCTGTCACTGCTGTTAGAACCTTAAGAGCCAACAACATCAAGACTATCATGGTCAACTTCAACCCTGAAACTGTTTCTACTGATTATGACGAAGCTGATAGATTGTACTTTGAAACCATCAACTTGGAAAGAATCTTGGACATTTATGAAATTGAATCCTCTTCAGGTGTTGTCGTTTCCATGGGTGGTCAAACTGCCAACAACATTGTTATGTCTTTACACAGAGAAAAGGTTAAGATCTTGGGTACTCATCCAGAAATGATTGACTCCGCCGAAAACAGATTCAAATTCTCTAGAATGTTGGACCAAATTGATGTTGATCAACCTGCTTGGAAGGAATTGACCTCCATGGATGAAGCTGAAGACTTTGCTGAGAAGGTCGGTTACCCAGTTTTGGTCAGACCTTCTTATGTTTTGTCTGGTGCTGCTATGAACACTGTCTACTCCAAGAATGACTTGGAATCCTACTTGAACCAAGCCGTTGAAGTTTCCAGAGACTACCCTGTTGTCATCACCAAGTACATCGAAGATGCTAAGGAAATTGAAATGGATGCTGTTGCCGTTAACGGTGAACTAGTCATGCATGTTGTTTCTGAACATGTTGAAAATGCCGGTGTCCACTCTGGTGATGCCACCTTAATTGTCCCACCACAAGACTTGGCCAAGGAAACTGTTGATAGAATTGTTACTGCCACCGCTAAGATTGGTAAGGCCTTGAACATTACTGGTCCATACAACATCCAATTCATTGCCAAGAACAACGAAATCAAGGTTATTGAATGTAATGTCAGAGCTTCCAGATCTTTCCCATTCATCTCCAAGGTTGTTGGTGTCAACTTGATTGAAATGGCCACCAAGGCTATTGTCGGTTTGCCAGTCACTCCATACCCAACCGAAAAGCTGCCTGATGATTATGTTGCTATCAAGGTTCCTCAATTCTCCTTCCCAAGATTGGCTGGTGCTGATCCTGTCTTAGGTGTTGAAATGGCCTCCACTGGTGAAGTTGCTGCCTTTGGTCACTCTAAGTATGAAGCTTACTTGAAGTCTTTGATGGCTACTGGCTTCAAGATTCCAAAGAAGAACATCTTATTCTCCATTGGTTCCTACAAGGAAAAGCAAGAAATTTTACCAAGTATCAAGAAATTGTATGCCTTGGGATACAAGTTGTTTGCCACTTCTGGTACTGCTGACTTCATTTCTCAACACGGAATTCCTGTTCAATACTTGGAAGTCTTATCTGAAAATGAATCTGCCGATAGTGAATACTCTTTAACTCAACACTTGGCTCAAAACAAGATTGACTTATACATCAACTTGCCATCTGCTAACAGATACAGAAGACCAGCCTCTTACGTTTCTAAAGGTTACCAAACTAGAAGAATGGCTGTTGACTACTCTGTTCCGTTGATCACCAATGTCAAATGTGCTAAGTTGTTGGTTGAAGCTTTGTCTAGAAAGTTGACTTTGGATGTTTCTGAGAGAGATTGCCAAACCTCTCATAGAACTGTTACCATTCCTGGATTAATCAATGTTTCCACTTACTCTCCAAATGTCACTCATGTTGTTAACGGTCCATCTGAAATTTCTGAGGTTTCTAGAGTCTCTGCTGAATCTGGTTTCACTTTCTCTCAAATCTTACCAATCTCCACTACTGGTCCTATCTTGACTGATGCTGTTAACTTAAAGGCTGCTGAATCCATTGTTTCTAAATCTTCTTACACCGACTTTGCCTTCACTGTTGCTGCTACCAGATTCAATGTCAATGAAGTTGTTGATGTTGACAACTATGTCAATGCTTTGTATTTACCATCTAGAGAATTAGGAAGCAAGGTTTCATTATTTGCTGAACATTTGAAGAACTGGCCTCAAGACAAACCAGTAATTACTGATGCTAAGAACTCTAACTTAGCTTCTGTTATCTTATTGGCTTCTTTACAAAACAGATCCATCCACATCACTGGTGTTTCTAATGAAGAAGACTTAGCCTTGATCAAGACAGTTAAGCAAAAGCACTCTAATGTCACTTGTGATGTCAACATTCATTCTTTGTTTGTCACTCAAGATGATTTCCCAGAAGCTGTCTTTTTACCAACCGTTGAAGATCAAGAATTCCTGTGGAAGAACCTAGACTCCATCGATGTCTTCTCTATTGGTTCTCTACCAAGTTTGGTTGCTTCCATTTCCGGAAACAAGGCTGTTACTGGTTCAGGTGTCAAGGATGCTTTACCATTATTGTTAACTGCTGTCAATGAAGGTAAATTGACCATTGATGATATTGTCACCAAGATGCATGAGAACCCATGTTTGATTTTCAACATTCCTGAACAAAAGGCCACTGTTGAACTGGATTTGGACTTTACTTTCAGATCCACTAAGAGATGGTCTCCATACACTAAAGGTGGTCTAACTGGTGGTGTTGAAAGAGTTATCATTAATGGTGAAACAGTTGTTTTAAGTGGTGATCTTGTTGCTCCTGAACCATGTGGTAAAAACAGAGTTTCCAGCGAAAGCAACACCAATGTCGTTACCTCAGGTTTCTTGGCTACATCTGCTGCTGCTTCTCAACCTTTAGTTACTGAAGCTTCATCCTCTCAAACACCAAGAAAGAGATTCTCTTTCTCCAATGAAAGAAGATTGTCTACCATTTCCATTAATGAAGAAGCTATTGAAGACTCCCAACCATCCTTTGAACAAAGACTGATGTCTTCAAGACCACCAAGGGAATTATCTGCACCAGGTGCCATTCAAACTTTGATGAGAGAAAACAACCCATTCTTACACAGACACATCTTATCTGTCAACCAATTCAAGAGATCTGACTTCCATGCCTTATTTGCTGTTGCTCAAGAATTAAGATCTTTGGTTCAAAGAGATGGTGTTTTGAATTTAATGAAGGGTAAGTTGATCACTACCATTTTCTATGAACCTTCCACCAGAACTTCTTCCTCTTTCATTGCTGCTATGGAAAGATTAGGTGGTAGAACTGTTAACATCAACACTTCTTCCTCTTCTGTCAAGAAGGGTGAAACTCTACAAGATACCATCAGAACTTTAGGTTGTTACTCTGATGCTATTGTTTTGAGACACCCAGATGAAATGTCTGCTCACATTGCTGGTAAATTCTCTCCTGTTCCAATCATCAATGGTGGTAACGGTTCCAGAGAACACCCAACACAAGCCTTCTTAGATCTATTTACTATTAGAGAAGAACTAGGTACTGTTAACGGTATTACTGTTACTTTCATGGGTGACTTGAAATTCGGTAGACCAGTTCACTCTTTGTGTAGATTACTAAGACACTACAAGGTCAGAATTAACTTGGTTTCTCCAGATGCTTTACAATTACCAAAGGCTTTGAAGAAAGAATTATCAGATGCTGGCTTGTTAGGTTTAGAATCTACAACTTTAACTGATGAAATCTTATCAAAGACTGATGTCTTATACTGTACTAGAGTTCAACAAGAAAGATTTGAAAACCCAGAAGATTATGAAAAGTTAAGAGACACCTATGTTGTTGACAACAAGTTATTAGCTAATGCCAAGTCTAACATGATTGTTATGCATCCATTACCAAGAGTTACAGAAATTAAAGAAGAAGTTGATTATGATCACAGAGCTGCTTACTTCAGACAAATGAGATACGGATTATTCGTCAGAATGGCCTTATTAGCCATGGTTATGGGTTTGGATAACTAAGTGAACTGATACTTTTATGCAAAGTGGGGGCTTTGCTGTTGAGTTCATTTTCTTATTCAATATCCGAATGGTATATATAATCAATTTATTGTATATAGAATTATAAATTAAAATAAATTAAAAATTATAGCCTTTTTTTTATATATAAATTATAGTGTAGTTAGGTGTACCACATCATGATTAAATGTTTCTAAACGAAATGTTAGGCTTTTATTGTAACTTGTTTTTCTTTGTATATTTCACTATGATGTTCTTTATGTTCAGCACTTCTTGATTATGACTGGGCAAGTCAGTTATTGCATCCCATTGTTCTATAGTGATGTTGAGGCACCGATCTTTCAAAAACTTAATTAGTATCTTTTCTGTTCTTAACAATGCTTGTGGGGTTTTCAAGTTTTTATAAATTTTGGCAAACATGTAAATGTCATGCTTCAGCAGATACAAAACCAAAGCCTCAAATCCTATTTCATTTTGACTTATTTCATGTATGTAACTCGAAAGGTCTTTACTGACTCTTATACCACTTAAATATTCCTTCAAAACATGTCTCTTGTCCTTTATATTGTATTTGATTAGTAAGTCAACAAAATATGAATATGTACTCTTATTATAGGGCAAATCCACATCACTGAAGACAGTATGCAGTTGTGAATTATTAATGTCTAGATTTTGCAGTCTAATTTCATGTATGATCTCAACGAACTCATTAAACTCACACTCTATAAAAAAGTCCTTCACCGCTTCAACTATGGTAGTGGCAACTAGCAACAAGTTTTTACTCATGAGAATGTAATTTTTGATTATTTCAAGAAATTTTTCAGTATAAGTAATACCTGATATTAGGTCATGATCTTTTTTTTGGAAATAAGACTCTTCTTTTAACCACTTGATGATTAAAAATTTTATGAATGCAAAAATTTTGGTTTTAACACTGGTACTAATGATGGAATCAACAGTGAGCTTGATTTGTGAAATCGAATAATAAAAATCCATGGGAGAGATTTCTTCTGCACTCTTTTTAAAAAAAGTTCTATATCCTTTATAATCCAGAATTTCATAGTTTAAAATACTTTGTGTTTTTTCAATAACTTTAGTATAAGTATTCACAGAATCACAAACTTTGAAAAACATAAAAAGTTTTCCAAAAATAAGGTTTTTGATAAAGATGGGATCTACAGATGTATCGTTTAGAACCGTTTTCATGCAAAATTTATAAATCAAAGATACCGCATCATCCACCTCAATGGATTTTTTCAAAATCGTTTTAATGGGATGTATCATTTCTAACTTATTTCTATAATACAGTTTCTCTAGGAAGTCCACAAAAAGGTTTATTGAGTATTTGTTAACAAGTTTTTCTCCCAAAAGGTTCCATTCTAAGTTATAGAAATCATCCCATAGCACTCTACCAATGTTCTCGTAGAAATCTTTGCCCCACGGATAGGAGTCTGAAATGCTTTCGTATTGGTGAAGATTCAAGCACTGCTCAAATGCATCCTTCAGAATTTCATTTCTTATACTAGGTTTTTTATAATATGCATGTAGTTGATAACTTTCAAGTTCCTTAAAATTCAATAACTTTAGAAAATCTTTTGCAATGAGAATAAAATTATTCATGTTTAAACAACACAAGACAGAACACATGTTAATTTTTTGTATTCTTTGACTAATAGAATCGCCTTTCGCTTTATAAATTGGTCTAAACAAATTAATAACTTTGTTGTTCAATGCCATATCTTCAAGAAAGAGTAGTCTGTACTTAAGTAATATTCTAAAAGCTAATAATGTGCTATTGCTTTTAGAAAAGTGAATATCTAGTCTATAACTTGACCTTAGTGCAAATATGAAGTTCTTATCAAAGGGGTAATCTGAAGTGGACAGATTGTACAGGTCCTCACTATACATCTCCAAACATTTTAGTAGATTATCTTTTGTAACATTTTCTGTGTCGTAACTTAAAAAACCTGTACTTAGAAATATTTTTCTTGCAACATTGTCTCTAATGGATTCAGCCATTTCTAAGCATGTATCAACATCAACAACAACTCTTAAATCTTTAAACAATATATCATTGGAGTATTTAATAAAGCTGCCACCTTTATCTCTGTAGTAATAAGCAATTTTTTTGTATTCATTAGGAAGCTTTAAGAATGTGTTAACAAGAACGTCTTTGGTAAAATTGTCGTAGTACTCCACTGCATCTTTAAATATGCTTTGAACTTTGAACAAGTTATTTAGTGATCTAACAATAAAATTGCTCATTTTTTTTATAATTTCTTTTTCGTTAACTTTTAGATAATTATTGCTTAGCAACGATTGAAAGCCAAGTAATGGTATACAAACTGTTTTATAAAACACTAGCACCATTTGACTTTTAGTCTTCTCATTAGCAAGTGAGACTAGAACTGTTCTAGATTCAACAGCAATTTGATCAAACAGGGTAGTCAACAATGGAACATTGATATTAGAGGATGTGCCTAAGTAATCTAAGAATGTTGTATAGTCATAGTGGATTTCAGAAGAGAATATAGACAGTTTAAAAGTATGAAGTTGTTTTGATGTTATTTCAAAAGCATTATCGCTAGTTGTGATTTGACTAATAGGATTAGAAGTCATAAGATTTTTGTATACACAAGAGCGTGCTAGCATACTTTGAGAAGTATTCTTGCTGATATCTTTAGATTTTTTTGAGAAGTAGGAAGATACATCACCTTTGCTAACATTTCGATTCATTCCTTCTTCAGAGTTTTCAAAATAATTTTCGTGTTGAGCATCGTTTTCTTGATATTCAGCCGCATTAACTTCTAAATGAGCTTGGAAAAATTCATCGGGAATATGATGTTTGTTTCTTGGATTTTTCTTTTTTGACTTCTTTTCAACATTGTCTTTTAAATTGTTTGGTGCTCCTTTATTACTTAAAGATCTAACTTGATTAGTTTGCCTCTTAATATTAGGTGATGTTTGTTTATTTATGTTATTTTGAGCTTTTGTTATTGTAACCTTTTTATGGAAATCTTTGAGAAACTCTTCAAGTCCATCATCACTATCGCTAGAGGATAAATCAAATTCAAGGTCATGAAGTTTCTGCACATGATCAGTCGTAAATGGTTTAGGCTCTTTCAATTTTCCCCAAAGGTTTGTGTTATTGACATCCAGCTGAGATTTTCTTGAGATAATTGACTTATTTTTAAACTTAAGATTTGTACTCATAGCTCTTTTATTGTTTGGAAGTATCCGTTCTTCCAAGATTTCAATTGAGTCTCCATCATCCTCTGATGATGGTTGAATAACATCCGAATTATCACTGTCTTCAAAAACCGAGGGAGCGTTAAGTTCACTGGTATTGTGGTTTTTGTTAAATCCATCAGGAGGAAATGTGAATGATTCCATGTTGTTACTTTCGTATGTGTTTTGGTTTAGAGAATCCTCCTCCAATACACTGGAATAAATACTTTCTTGCTCATTATGGTTATCATCAGAATCTGATTGTTCATACCTGGCATCTGCCATTTTGGCTGTAATCTTCTCATAGTTGATTCTATCCAATTCGTAGATGTGCAGCTGGTTAAAATTTCTTTTTCTGAGCACATGCCCATTAATAACGTCTTTGTCTTGAGAAGTCACATCCTTTGTATAATAATCAGCCAAATATTGCATGTATTCGTGTTCCTTTGCTGGAACAGCATCTTGATTAGTCACCATGGTATTTGTATCCACGAGCTTGTTCACAGGTTCCATTTGTGAGTCAGCAATATATTCATCATCATCATCAATTTCTTCATTATCACGTAGTAAAATTTTTCGGAGTTTGTTAGCAGAAAGAGACTTATTTGGCTTGCTTAATAAAAGAGATCTCATTTTTGTTTCATAGCTTTTCGATATAACAGTCTTGCTTTTAGTGGACTGGTCATTTGGTAAGAAAAGAAACTGAGAGTCATCTATGACTTCATCATCAGTTGAAGTGTAATCATCATTCATTTTTGCTTTAACAACATGAGATATGTGTGTTTGGTGGTCTTTTTCTAGATGATGAGGTAACGCGTTACATTTTAAAATTGACTTTTGCAAATCCTGAATAAATCATTTGGGCATTTTATTGTGCTCGTTGCCAACACATCACGTGCCAAGTTTTTGCTTTGTTCACATATCATATTGAAGGGCTCTACGGCCTTGCGGATAGCAAAACAGGTTTCAGATATAATTAAACATGCATCTGTCTGCAGCATCTCTAGAGGTATAATAATGAATTACTACAGTTGGTTATCTTTTCAATCAAAAGATCGCATAGTTATTAATTGAGTACTTAACTTTTGCTTCATTGAGTTCGGATATAAGCATCGAAAAGGTAAAAAAAAAAAATAGAAATACATCCAATTTTCAGTGGAGAAAAAAAGAAGAAGCTTGGCAGTCCATCTAATGTCCAAATTCATTACAACCTTAGAGTAAACCTTTCATTGTATGATTATAATTCATGGCCCCAACAAGTCAACCAGACTCTATAATTACAAATTAACAACGACAAATTCAACAAATGCTTAGAGGTGTTATCAGATATAATTCCAGACTGCATTTTTCTGTTTCAAAATGTCCTAAGAACTACAGGAAAGAACTTGAAGCATTGGTTGCTTCAAATGTTTCATCAGATGAAGGTGAAAGCAAACCACAATCAACTCCATCAAAGACAAACACTGAGGATAGTTTGAAAAAGCTGTTTGAAAGCTTTTCTCAAAAAAATAAGAAATACCCAACCACTGGCTTTCGTCCTATATTGAGAAAGAGTCCAGCAAATGATAAAAATTCATATAACAAATCATCATTATCTGATTCTTCTAAAAACTCAAAGACTAAATCAGATTTAGACCCGAAATACAATCTTTTGATGGATAAAATTCCTAACAATCTACGTAACGTGGTATCCTTTTTATCCGAAAAATTACCTAGAAACGTTCTTGTGCATAATCCCAAAGCCCCACATCTCTCTAACTTCATGACAAATTACCAAGCTTTGAACTTTATTGACTGGAATGAACAGGGAATTAAAATTGTAAGGGAAAACCTGAGCCCAGAAAACCTAAAGAAAATTGGCCACTACAAAGACTTATATGTTTCATTTCCCAAACATGCATTGATATCAGTGATTCAGATCATTCCAAAAAATGAGATGTCCGTGCAGCAATTTAATGAGGAAATGAAGAAGAAAATCTTGCAAGATTTGGGAGGTGAGGAGCTGCTGGCAAAAATCCAGTCACATGAGGATGCCTTGAAGAAGAAGGCTCTGAGAGAAAAATCAGCTCCAAACTTCAAAGTTTTGACAGTCAATTGGGAATGTCAACCCAAGGATATGATCAGAAAGATCAGAATTGCTGACAGAGCTTTTCGTGCTGGTGAAAAGGTGGAGTTTGTGTTTGGACCTGAGTACTATTTGGCTTCACCATTTTTTAGAACAGACCATCATCCAGTAATTTCTGAGTTTACCAGATCCAAGTTAGGAGTCAATCCAACAATACCTGATGAGAAAACATTTTTGCAAGATATCTATAAACTCTTTGAAAGCCGTGGTTACAACAAGAGAATTTCATTAAAACGTAGAACTGAATTGATTCAATTACTCTTTGACTACCTGGAAGAGACTCAAGCAAAGTTCAAGATGTATGGTGACAACACAACTGTAAGGGTACTAAGTGTTCACTCAGCTAAGAGTGAGCTAGCAACTGAAAAAACTCTCAAAAAGAAAGTTGACAATGATCAACCTGTAGAGAAGAGAAAATCAAAACCACAAGCTATAAAAGAAAAAGGTCTTGCTGAAAAAAAGACTGTTAAATCCATAAAAAAAGCTACAGTACCACTCAGTGATATGTACTCCATGAAGATTGTTGATTAAAGACTTGTAAATAAATCCATGTTCTTTGCTTTTAAGGATTAATCAAAATTTGGTAAATATTATTCATTACTTATATAACATACTATAGAGTTTAACTAAAAAGAAACATATAAACGTCATAATCAATGCTTATTTAACCATTCTTTATTACTAGCCAAAGGTTGTGATTAACGAATGTGAACATCATTTTCTTCATTCCTCGTATATCCGTTTTTTCTTTGATAATGATCTTCCGCATAATGCGTGTTGGTATTTTTTTTTCTCCTAGATAGCTTAACTAATTGCTTGAGATTTTGTCAAGGGAAAGGTGATAGTGTTAAATGACCAAAACAAACTCTCTGCAGCATCATGATCGAAAGGAAGATATCCAATGTACTGTTCAAATTATGTACATTCACTTCTGCGCTGTCTGTAGTCATATCATTCTACACAATTGTGTCTCATCTGATGGCTTATAGAATGCCTCAGGAACAGCGGATGTGTATCCGTATTTTATTCATGGTTCCCTTATTTGCCATAACCACATACATAACATCTTCAGGGATCATATCAACATTTTACAGCAAAATATTTCTCGAGCCCATTCAGGAGATTTACGAGTCTTTTATAATATACACTTTTTTCACATATCTAATATACATATTGGGAGGAGAACGAAAAATCCTGATGGAAACAGCATGGAAAAATAAGAGCACTGTTAGACATCCGCTCATTGGGAAAATTCTTCCCTCAGTGGACATATCCAATCCTAAGGATTTTTTGTTCATCAAGAGAGGAATTCTCCAGTATGTTTGGCTAAAGCCATTTTTCATTGTGGGTAATCTAGTAGTCGACTTTAATGAGACTGATACAAATGCGGATGTTTGGGTTAGTAGATTGAAGTTTTGGTTGTTAATCGGATACAACATTTCAGCTACATTATCCTTGTATGAATTGGCCGTCTTCTGGAGATGTCTTTACAATGAATTGAGACAATTTGGCCCATGGCCTAAATTTTTGTGTGTCAAGTTGATAATTTTTGTCAGTTATTGGCAATCCATTTTGTTGATGATATTGCAATATTTCGGAGTTTTTAAGCAACATGTTAATTTGAAAGAAGAGGACATGGGATACATTTATCAAAATGTTCTTTTGTGTTTGGAGATGATACCATTTGCCATTGGGCACTTGATTGCATTTTCAAATGAGCCATATACATACAAAAAGAAACCAGAATCATCTAGATTGTCATTTAGATACGCTTTGAAAGATTGTTTAGGGAACAAGGACTTGGTTGTGGATTCTTATAACACCTTCTTCGGAACGGAATACAACTATAGAAACTTTGATGCAGCAAAGGCATCGCTGAACAGTAAAGCAGACACAAGAACTAGAAATGCGCGTATAACAGAAGGTCTAAGATTTTCTAACAAGGGGAAGGATCAGTACTGGTTAGAGCCTAAGCATATAAGAAAAAAAAAGAGCTTGGCCAGTTTTTCATCTCATCAGCAAATGGGACCTACTTATGGTTCCACTGGAAACGGCAGCTTAGTGGATACAACCAACAATGACACAAGGACCCCTGAGTCTTCCGGAAATCTCAGTGCTGCAAGCAACACACAAAATAGGGTCAACAGTTCATCGGATGATTTGTTTGCGAGAAATCAATTTGAAGAGCCCTGGGCTGATTTTATTGAGGGCTACTACGATGAGTACATTCCAGTTGATGAGACATACAACAAGGCTGTTGTGTATGATATCCAGGGCTACAAGTACCTAGTTGAAAAGAAACAAGAACAGATCAAGTTGTTGAAACACAAGAACGGACCTACACTAGCAGCTGATAAAAACAGAGTCAAGAGTTTGGTGGATGATTATAACGTATTTGATAGAAGCAATGAGATGCCATCACCGTGATATAAGCTTAAAGGGAAAACAACCATGAAAAATTATGAAAGGAAATATATATTATTAGTATTTACAAGTATATCACATATAATCCAATGTTTTATATTCATTTAATTCTATTCTTATGTGATTTCTTCAAAAAGTTCTGAGTAGATTAGTATTTCGAGTTGATAATTTACCAAGAACAATATAGTGCTAACTTCTCGTAGAGTTGTGTATCTTATTTTTCCCCTATGCCTAAAAAAATGAAATTAAAAAAAAAAAAAAAAATTGAAAATTAAAAAATTAAGATACAGCATGATCGACAAGATCCCACTTGGTCCTGAAATCATTTCTTTATTCCTGAATCTTAAGCTCTTATTCAGACTTGAACAAAAAGTATTTTGCACATTCATAGGATGTCCATGAAATGGCAGCAGCAGGCATGTTAAAGATGATTCTAGGTTTCAATCCTCTGGCAAAACCGAGGATACCGTAATTGTTCTGTATGGCCTTTGCTGCTTTCCAGAAGCTGTCTGCTTCCTTTAGTTCTTTAACAGTTACAACATGCGAGCCTCTTACTTGTAAAACAGTTTTTATGTTGTCCAAAGGAGTGGTTACAGCAGCGCAAAGTGCACCACTTATGGCACCACACAATGAATGAATCCATGGATCATAATGGCCAGAAGGATTAAAATATTTTGTTGATAGCTCGTAGATACTGAAGTTCATTGCAGCAAAAGGTACATTCATGGTCAATGTGGTTGGATATGAATAGTAGAAAGCCAGTAAACCTTCGTTTCTATAAATGTTTTTGGCAAAATGCCACATTCCCAACTTTGCCTTTGGAGCAGCACTTGCTTCTAAGTTGTGGCCAGGATGGTCCAATTTGTGTAGTTGCATTCTTTGCTTTATGGTATCAAATGGGTTCATCAATGCATCTGCAGCAACTGTGGCACAAATACCAGCTGAACCAGTGATCAGGGCCAATTTCAAAGAAGAGTCGTCTTTGAAATAAGGATTTTGAATCTCGTTGTTGTCATATCTATCAGCAATGCCAGTAAACTTGTCTTTCATGGTTTCATAAGTTGCAAAGTATACGGCATGAGCAGGACCAGCCCCCATGATCATAGATTGAACACCTTTCCATAATGCTAAGGACCCTTCTTGAGTGGCTATGTTAGAGATGGTTCTGATCAGGGAATTGGAAGAGTTCTTGATGAATGACCCGTTTTTGGATACATTGGATATGGCTTGCATTCTGGTCTTAACAGCGTCCAAGGGAAACATAATCGAGTGTTCCATTATTCCCGCAAATGCCCCCGCAGCTAGTTGGTGTGATAAAGGAGCAGATGAAGGTAAACTCTCGTAGTCGATTTCTTCTTCTTCATGCATTGTTTTTTAAATGATGTAATATTCCGGTGTATTGATGATTTAGTGTTTTTCTTGGTGTTTCACCTTTTATTATACCTTAGATAATAATACGATTGTAGTGAATTCTTTTGAGATATTCTTCTATTATTGTCGCCAATAAGTCTCTCTTTTTTTTTTTCAGCAAAAAGTAAGCTTGTTATATGTTGTTAAAAAATCAGAATGAAGTTTTGCTAGAATCACGTTTCCTTTCCTGCTGTAGATACTTGTTTATTATGATATATGGATGACTCCCTTCTCTAACTCTTATAACTTTGGTTACGTATAGATAATGTTTCCTATTAACCCTAAACCGGTACAATAATTGGGTGTAAAAGGATACCGAGAAGATTTACACATCCAGATTATTTGAAAGTAATTTTCAAAAAAAAAAGAGAGAGAAAAATAAACCCATAAAATTTTTTTTCCAGTGAATGTCATGGGGCTTTATTTCTTCGTATACTTTTTTATTTTTTTCCACCTGGTTTTTCAGCTTATTTTTTTTCTTTTTCCCAGGCTAATTTTGCCTTCGGAAAAAGCTCACGAAGAATGTGACACAACCTAGAAGCGAACCAATGTTTACATAATCCATGGTGCATTGATGTTCTTGGCACACTTGCAAATAGGACAGCCTAGTGGCTGGTTCAATCAAAGGATATCTTTACAGTTACTTCAAATATATACTTTATGTCAGGAAACAGAGCTTACAAGACCAATGAACGTATTCTCCAACAAAGATGATGAAGACACTTGTTATTGGTACCCAAAGAGTTTCATGCACACATGCAGTTGATCATTAGAACAGTAACAATGGCGTATTGTTCTTCTTGTCTCTAGGACCACCCCCTTTTTTAAGCATAAACAGCTATTTTGAGTGCATTTACATGAGTGATACCATGTATTTTGGCTTTTCCCCCGTTGAAGGGCCGATCTTATCATCAATCGGTAAGTAATGTTCACTATTTTTTTTTTTATCTCCTTTAATCGCCTTCCGAAAAAAAAAAAAAAAACTAATCCGATTATCGGCTATTATAAAAGTCCACATAAACTAAATACCACAGGAGCCACAAAACACGACACTATGGCAATACCAGCATAGATCCAGTATCTCAAAAGAACCACAGTGACTGGTAATGGTTCAAACTCCTTTATCTTATGTTGTTTCAGTGTTTTGCCTGACAGTATGGATGTTGTCTTTAGTTTGAACAACTTTTTGGTGATTATTACAGTTATCAATTCCTTCCACAAAAGAACCAATCCCACTCCTATCAACAGTCTCAAAGATACAACTCTAATCCAGCTATTCTCTATGTCAGTGGCTGGCAAAGGTAGAAGGTATGCAAGATGTTTGGATTGTACCCATGGCAAGTAATCTTTACCCAACTTTGTGCACAGCCAGTCAGATATTTCTAGTCCACCAACAACACCAATAAAGGCCACGGAGTCCTCGTAGCATGGACACATTTCAACTGGATGCAAGTGCCAGAACACAACACAGTACCCAAACCACACATGTGCAATTGGATACAGAAAGGATGAGTTTGGAAGCAAAACGTGATCTAAATAGTTCTTGGTTATCATTCTTGCAAGCAATGTGAAAATCCCAATGACAGCACCGCTTTCCAAGTCAAAGAAACCATGCATTCCTGAATACAGTCTACCAAGAGTCAAAGTGGTGTAATACATGAATATCAACGTGAAAAACAAAAGTCCTTGCTTGAAACTAAAGTTTTTCATTGACAAACACAGCTGCATAACAACATAAAAGGTCACTGCTGTCGCATTTGCAGTGTGAGATGACGGTGCTCCGTATTCCTTGGTTGTGTATTCAGAATGGGTTATTCTTATTATTGGCGGTGACTTCGGTCTTGGCAAACACAAGTAGTCCTTAATGAGTCCTGATAAGTAAATGGAAAATGCCAGCAAGTATATCAAGTCTCTTGAGTAGTCGTGGTTTTGTGAGATGGGTATCCAACGGGTCATTGGTAAGCATACGACATAGAAAAAATGGGATCCTAAATTTGCAGAGTATATGAAGTATTCATCCAGGAACAAGTTTCTGCAGTGTTCTTGTATGTAAACTAGGGGACCAGTTTCATTTTCAACGTATTTCAAAAGAGCCTTTCTCAGTCTGTATCTGAATGGAGTCATCCTCTTCTTGTAGTATTCATCAGGTTGCAGTCCAGGATCCTTTGTATCAACATCAGTGTGTTCATTGTGCACCTTTATTTGTTCGACGGCCTCCATAATTGATGAAGCTATGGAGTCAGTACGGCTTCTTTTTCTTGTACGCGTATTCAAGCTCATTTGCGATAGAACTGTGTTACTTCTTGATCTCGGTCTTGTGTTAATGAACTCTTCTGAGTCGCTAGATTCAGGTATAGCTTTAAGAACTAGTTTACCATCCTCGTTCTTTTCAAGGTTGTCATCGTTATGCATTATGTATTAAATTGAAGTTATAAAACAGTTTTCTGCTCGTTTTGATTATTCTTGTTCCTTGCTTCCAGACATAAGATATATAGAACGATTAAAAATTTAAATATCAATAGATTAGTTGTTTAATCCGAATGGAAATATAAATCATATTTAATAATAATCAATATTACTTTCTTGCAGCCAGTATGAAAAAAAAGTTCGGCATGGGAAGGCGCTACACAGCGGACTTTTATTTTTGGATTTTTCGAAAAATTTCTTTTTTTTTTTACCTGTTGATTTTTAATTTTTAATAATTCAAATATCATAGTAATGAGCAATCAAAAGTTTTTCCTTTTTTTCACTATCACAATCCTCTTGTCATCCTCATATTGTTTCTATGTAAAAAGTTAACAAAAACAATAGCATGACCAAATAAAAAGGTCATTTTGTTTTTTTTTTTTTTTAAACCTCACAAATGTCTGAAGTAGAGCAACCTCCTTTAAAGAAGGCCAAGAATACTGTTCCCAAGATGAAGAAAATGAAAAAAGAAGTTGATCCTTTTTCCCAAATAGGAACTTATCAACAAGTACAAGAAAAGGACATAGAAGCATTGTTAGCTGAGCATAACCTAACTGAGGATGAAGTAACCAATGATCATGCTTTAGTTTCAAAATTATACAAAAAACGAGAAAAAGAAGCTGTTGCCAAATACAACAGATATGTAGAAAATGTAGAAATCTTAGCCATCACATCTCAAGGTGACGGTATGGGGTTGATTGACAGTGTTTTTGAAAACAAAACCAAGCAAGTTATTATAGTGCCTTTTGGTCTTGTTGGTGATGTTGTCAATGCACAAATCCACACAACACAAAAGTTGGCTGTCATAGCAGATCTAGTTGATGTAATCAAGGAATCGTCTATGAGAGACAATAGTTTAATCAACTGTAAATACTTTGGTATTTGCCAAGGCTGTAATTATCAACACACTTCATATGAGAATCAAATGGATCTAAAAAAGAAAACAATAGTTAATGCCTACAAATACTTTGCTCCATCCATATTCAATGGAATAATGGACAGCGATAAATTCATGGATGTTGTCCAATCTCCAAACAAGTACAAATACCGAACAAAAATTACTCCACATGCATCTTTGCCAGCTATTTTAAAGAAGAATGCCCTGGAAGCCATCGAAAAAAACGAACCTATAAAGGAACTTCCAAATTTGGGATTTGATAAAGCCAATAGACATTACTGGAGAAAAGAACATAAAAACGATACAGCTTTGCATGAAAAAAATAAGTTTGGATCCATATTAGACATTGAATCATGTAGTATCTCCACTGACCTGATAAACAACGGTTTGAAAGTATCCAAGCAAAAGCTCGTCAAGGAATTCCCAACTTTCAAGAAAAACCAATATAACGTGTTTGTAAGAGAACAAACAACAGATATAGAACCCATTTTGAAGGATATTGAGGAGAATCTTGTTTTGCAAAGAGAAGATGATGCCACAAAGCCTGCATTTGAACAAATAGAGAATCAAAAATTCAGATCCGTTACATCAAATCAAAGACAAACCATCCAAGAAATTGTTTGTGGGAAAAAATTCAACTTTGTTGCCAATGAATTTTTCCAAATCAATACAAGCATCTTGCCTTTAGTGATTGATCACGTTTTGAAAAACTCTGAGATAGATAACAAAGAAGACTCTAAAAGATACCTTGTTGATGCTTATTGTGGATCTGGATTTATCGGTATATGTTGTTCTGACAAGATGGAAAGAGTGTTGGGTGTTGAAGTTAGTGAACAAGCAGCCTTGTCAGCTGCTGAGAATGCAAAGCTGAATTCCATTGAAAACTGTAAGTTTATTGCCGGTGATGCTGAAAAGATCTTCAAAGAAGTTGACACTCCAAATGAGCTAACTACAGTCATCATGGATCCATCAAGAAAGGGTTCCAACCAGGGCTTTTTGAAGCAACTAAGTGAGTATAAACCTAAGAAGATTGTTTATATCTCTTGTAATGTCAACACACAAGCAAGAGATATGGAATATTTCTTACAGCAAACGGAAAATGGTGGATTGTATCAAATCGATCATGTAACAGGATTTGATTTATTCCCTCAAACCCACCATGTAGAATCTGTTATAGTATTGACCAAGAAATGATTGCCAGGAATTGATTAAATTTATTTATTTTATGGGTCACGTTTATTTATTTCAACTTGAAGAATAAAAAGTTGTTGTTTTTTTTTTGTTACAAATTTTTTCAAAAGGTTTTTTTTTTTGTAATTTATAATATTTTTTCAAGGTTTTCTTTTTTAGGAAATGTTCATGTAAAACTAGTAAAAAAATATAGGAATTTCAAAATACATGTTTTATTTATTTTCTGAAAAATACTACAACATGTTAACTTAACAAAATATGGCACGATTATACAGCTAACTACATAAGTCATTTTATCTAATATACAAAGCAAACAATTTTTACTTATTATGGAATTATTTGTACTGACATGTATCATTAACATGTTGCTTCTAGTTAATGGTGGAAAATATAATAATGATTATTTTTCAAAGTTTTTGAAAACAAATTATCTTTAAATTTGTAGTTTTTTGAAATTTTCCTTTTTGGGCAACAGAAGAAAAATTGTATCAGAGGAAAATTTTTTGCTTGTTAGCGGTAGTAAGTGGGAATAGTTTTTGTTAGTAGGTTTTTTTTTCTCCTTGGTCAGCATTTCACAGTGAAAATATTAGAGAAAAAGAAAAACAAAAAGTTTTTTTTCAACAATCTTTGAATTTAAAGGCTCAAAAACCACCAACAACCACATTATAACAGTACCAAAATGCAAAACGATAAAGGTGAATTAGTATGTAATTCTAGACCCTGAAACAGGGGTCAGAGAAATGATTTAATAAGTGCCGTAGTATAACGCCAATTCATGACAATCCAAAATCATCAGGAAATAGTATAACGACGATGTTCATCAGGACCAAAGAAAGTTTACAACACCCAATACCATTCAAATGAGCTTTCATAAAGTGGACTATAAATAACATAATTGTGAAATGAGCAGAATATCTTGAAGCTTAGAAAAATTCAAAGAATGTCAGCACATAGGTACACGTTGAACAAATAATCAAAATTATGAAACCATAATAATAAACGAATTGCGTTCAAGTTCAAACAAGATGGAATTTTTTAGTATAAGGATGAATATTTTCTACAAAGAATTGAGTTTTCCGTTATGTGAATGACTGTTTTCTCTTTTTTATGAAAACACCATATCTATTAAAAATTTAGAAAGAAGTTCATTTAAGTGAGTTTGCAAATAATAAAGAAATATTAGTCAATGGTGATTATATTGCTGAAAAAAAAGATAACTGAACAGAAACAAGCAATCCAGGTTTTATCATTTTCAAATATGGATGAGACATTCTCATCATATTGAGGATGATCGAATATAAAGGATACCAGTCAGACTTTGTTATTCTTTTTTTTTTGTTGAAACTATCAGCATAAACTAGTCAATTATTTTGTTGACACGCATTCTAGGTTAAGACAGTGGCTATAGAAAACATCTATTTCAACGATGTTGTTGATTTTATCGACATGAATTGGGAAAATATTAGTGCACAGTGAAACATTCAAGTTTTCCTGCCAAATACAAAATTATAGAAGGAGTTTGTTGAAAATTTACTAACAAATATTTCACTTTATCATAAAGAGACAATCAAAACACCTTTTATTTATAAATAGGTTGAATTATACATTCCAAGAAAGTGTTCTGCTTCCAACAGAATCATCAAGGCCAAGGATCACGCTTCCGTTCAAATCAACATTGTTAAGGTTGACGAAAACGGTAGAGCCATCCAAGGTGAATTCATCACTTACGCTTTATCTGGTTTCATCAGAGCCAACGGTGAAGCTGATGACTCCATCAACAGATTAGCTCAACAAGATGGTGTCTTAAAGAACGTCTGGAGTTTCTCTCGTTAAGTTGACTTGTTAAAAGGGAAAAAAAAATGGAAAAAAATATATAAACACAGTTTAAAACAGTTTGAAAGAAATATGAAACCAGAAGAAGCCTCTTCATACGTGATTGTGGGTGTGTCTGTGTATGAAGTTTCTTCATTGTGTATTTAACAAAGTATGATAGTATTTTCTTTTCTTCTATATATAAGCAATTTAAAGTTATAATTTGAAATAAGAATTAAGAAATAATAAAATAGTTGAAGTTTACAGCGTTTAATCAATACATTAATCAAACGAGTGGATAATTAAGCCCATTGTTTAAATATATGGTTTTGCTTTGTGTATCGTTTTTTTTTTTACCCCTCTTGAATTCGGCCTATTTTTGTTTTTTTTCGTAGAATTTATCTTATCTTTTGATTTAACTTTTTTTTTTTAAGGGATTAAAGTGTTTTGATCAATATGGGTGTATCTGATGGCGATTCTCAAATTCTGTGCCACTCAATTCATAGAGTTACTCTTTAGATATTATTGTAATTAGCTGACTGTCATCTAAATAACATTGTAAAAAAACCAAGAACATCTGTTACTATACATATAATCTGTAATCACGTATACTATCTAATATGTCTAAATCAATCAACCATGCCGTTGCTACCATTTTATTCTTTGATATCACAAAAGCTGATGAAAAAATATTTGATAATTACTTTGCTTTGAGTTTGCTATTGGCTAACAAGCTAAAGCAAATGAAAGCCATTACTGAAACAAAGTATGAAACATTAGTATTGATCGACAAGCCAACTTTATCTCAACTAAAGAAATTCAACAAGTGGTTTTTGCTAACAAAAGCCTTTGATAAGGTTATAGTTTCTGAAAACCATGAAGCTTTTTTTTTGAAGATAGAGCTTTGGAATATCATTCCAGATTATTCAAGCATTGTTTATTTGGATTCAGATTGTTTTATTAAAACAGAAAAGGCATTGGATTTGTTATTTGAAGAGTCATTGGACATTTCAGAAGACATCGTTGCTTGTAATGAAACAACATGGCCTGACATGTTCAATACGGGTGTGTTTGCAATTAATAAAAGAACTGCCTTGAGTTACAAAGAGTTGGTTGAACACTCAAAAACATTTAATGAGTTGTGTAATTCCAAAAGTGAGGAAGTGGAGTTGTATGACAACTTGGATCAAGGTTTGTTGAATTATGTATTCTCTAATTCATGGAAGAATCTGTCGTATGTTTACAATGTACAAGTTAGGGGTGGCAGCAAGTCAAATAGTGACTATTCAGATCCAAGTGAAACGTATTTTTTGTTTCCAGAAAAGGAGGGCACTAAAGCATCGGAAGATACTAGTCCATCTGAAACCGGTTACTTTACTTATGCGAACAATGCACTAAAACAATCAAAGGAAAACAAGTTTTTAAACAAGGCCATGATTGTCCAATTTATGGACAAGCCATGGGAAAGTCCTGTGATGGATTACGTTGCACCAGAATATTATTCTAGCTTTAATAAAACAAAACAAGATGTTTGTAAGCAAGGAGAGGTTATAGACACAAAAACAGCTGAAACACCTAAGACACCGGAAGAGCCAAAGGATGAAAAGAATTCTGTTTTTGAATTTCCATGGTTCAAATATGAGAATTTCCCAACTTCAAACACTAGAGAGTGGAGATAAGTAAACTATGTTATAAAGATACTTATTTAGGATGATTTGATTAAACCTACTATATACCATTTACAAAAATAAAAGAGTCGCGAATGAACCATTTCTCGTTTCTTTTTCTTTTTTTTTTTTTATAAAATAATAATTAAAAAAAAGGCACTAATTCCGCTGTGTTTTTGTTTCTTTTTTCAGTTTTGTTACCACTTTGGGTTAAAATATCTTGTATTTTTTTTTTTTTGCTGGTGATTTTTATCTTCAGTGTTTATTTTTTTTATTTCCCTTTTTAAACGCGGCTAGCAAATTAATTACCCTTTATGGACATTTATCCAGAGAAAAAAAAAAAGCAACCAATAATTTCATGTGTGTTCCATCTTGTGAATATAGCCTGTTTTCCCCCCTTTTTTTTTCCCTAATGGAGTCTAAATTTCCACTTTGATAGTAATTTCCAGTGCTCATTTCATTTGTGAGGGAAAAAAAAATGTCTGAATCAATTTTTTTAGGAAAAAATTTTTTTTTTTTGCTTTAGTGTGAAGTTTCCTTGCAAGTAAACTCTTCAAAAAAAAAAAAAAAAAAAACTACAATTAACTATAACTTTCATTATTGGTCGATCAATTTTATATGTAGTTTACTTGTAACTTTATTAATCGTATCATTTAATAACGTTTTAGCAATCACATTTATTTGATCATTAGGTAACATCTTCTTTAATGCTGTAATAATCTTATTCTTAATTATATTTTGTTTCTTTTCTTAGCTAACCAAAGGTAATTTATAATAAACTATTCAACCAATATGTCTGCTCCTGCCGAAACTAAAAGTGATGAAGTTCACGTCTACCAAACCTGGGAAGCCATGAACTTAAAGTCTGATATCTTAAAGGGTATCTACGCTTTACAATTCTCCACTCCTTCTGAAATCCAAAAGAGAGCCATCATTCCAATTGCTGAAGGTAAGGAAGTCTTAGCCCAAGCTCAATCCGGTACTGGTAAGACCGCCACTTTCTGTGTTGCTGCTTTGCAAAGAATTGACCCAACCTTGAAGGCTGTCCAAGCTATCATCTTAGCTCCAACCAGAGAATTAGCTTTACAAATCCACACCGTTATCTCTGAATTAGCCAAGTTCACTGACATCAAGCCTCACGCTTGTATTGGTGGTACTTCTTACGAAGAAACTCACGCTGCCTTGAACGCTGGTTGTCAAGTTGTTGTTGGTACTCCAGGTAGAATCAATGACTTGATCTCCAAGGGTACCTTGAGAACCAAGGACATCAAGGTCTTCATCTTGGATGAAGCCGATGAAATGTTATCTGCTGGTTTCACCCAACAAGTCTTCGATGCCTTCACCATGTTGCCAAAGGAATCCCAAGTTGTCTTATTGTCCGCCACCATGCCAGCTGAAGTTGTTGAAGTTGCCAACAACTTGATGACTGACCCAGTCACCATCTTGGTCAAGTCTGCTGAATTGACCTTGGACGGTATCAAGCAATTCTTTGTTGAAACCGAAAGTGATAATGACAAGTTTGAAGTTTTAACTGAATTATACGAGTCCATGAACGTTACTCAATCCGTTATTTTCTGTAACACCAGAAAGAAAGTTGAAATGTTATCTGAAAAGTTAAAGGAAAACGACTACGTTGTTTCCGCCATCTACTCTGACTTATCTCAAGAAGAAAGAGACATCATCATGAAGCAATTCAGACAAGGTTCCTCCAGAATCTTGATCTGTACTGATTTATTGGCCAGAGGTATTGATGTTCAACAAGTTTCCTTAGTCATGAACTTCGATTTACCAAAGAACAAGGAAAACTATATCCACAGAATCGGTAGATCCGGTAGATTCGGTAGAAAGGGTGTTGCCATCAACTTGGTCACCGCCGCTGATGCCGCTCCATTAGAAGAATTAAGAAAGTTCTACTCCACTGAAATCACTGAATTGCCAGAAGACTTCACTGAATTCTTGGAATAAGTTTAAAAAGTTAACAACAAAATGTAAATGATTCAAAGGCAGTTCAGTCATAACAAAATTAAGAAAAATTCAATTTCTAATATGAAACCACTTAGCATGTTTTGTTTTTTTAAATTTATTTCATGATTGTGCTGTTGTTGTTTATTGTTCTTTTTTTTTTTTCTTCTTCCTCCTCTCTCCACATCAAAAGAATTGAAAATAATGATTCCGTTTATTAGCAGTTCAGTAGTTTATCTTCAATGCATGAATAACATGTTGTATATACATATATTTATAATCTATATAGGCTTATGATATAAATCTAATATAACAAGTTTAAGCTAAAATACTCACAGTGTGAAGCTTGATTTTTTTTTTTTTACTAGATTTTTTCTTTGAAGATCATTGAAGAAAGTTTCTTTTTTTCACTAATTTTTTTTTTTTGTTCATGATTAAAAGTAGCATTGAAATTATCCAAGTTATAGTTTTAAATTACGGTCAAATACCATACCAAAAAAAAAAACCTAAAACATGGCATTACCTAAGGCATTGAATAAATCACAACACACTTCTGCTGACGAACCAGTGGTTGATCCAGATTTGGCCATATCCAACAGATCTGTCTTAGCATTGCTCAATCATATGAAATTGGATTACATAAAGAAAAAACAGGAATACAAGGAAAAACTACACACCTTCAAGATGAATGAGTTTGGAAATGTTGAGCAAGATGAGACAGCTCCTGTAGCACCAAAGTCAAAGGTCAATGTTTCATTCATAGTCAACGTTCAATCTGCAGCCAGTTTGAAATCACCCGTGCCGAACATACCGCTGTCCAGATACCACAGAATCCCCATGGTCATCAAGGTTCCCAACAGGATCAGTAAGCTTGGACAGGACAAGATTCTGTTTATAGTGAAGGATCCAGGTGATGTTTACACTGAGAAACTAAGTGCTTGTGATCAATACATGGACAAGAAGTTGAGGGTAAATAAGAATGATGTGGATAGTAAAGAAACAAAAGGATGGAGAGAGAGACTTTCGGAAAAGAAGGGAAAGAGTGTGAAGGCAGGTGTGAAGAGAACATCAACAGATGACAAGATCATTGACATGAATAAAAACTCCAGTACCAGATTGACAGAAACGTCAACTGAGTTGTTTTCCAGAGTTTACGGGGTCAAGCAGCTGAAGCAGCTGAAGGCCAGCAAGCAAATAGCCAAGACGTTGGCCAGCTTTGATGTGATTCTACTTGATCATAGAGTGGGGGACGAACTCAGAAAGAAAATACTAACCACAACAGTCATAAGACATAGAAAGCAGCCATACACCATCAAGCTGTATGATCCAAGCAAGGAGAACATTGAAAAGAAAATGATTGATAGCAAAAGACAAAAGCTTGGCAAAGGATACAAGATTGAAAAGGCAGAGATCGACTACATAGACCCAGAGTATGTCTTCAACCAGGTCAGCAGTATTGTGAGAAACACATCAGTGGTCATTCCATGGATTGCCACCAGTTTGAACAAGTATGATAAAGAACAAAGAACAGGAAACACCGTATCGCTGGATGTTGTTTGCTATAAGCTTGACTTGGAGGATAAGTCATTTGACATCAATGAAGCAACTGTAATAATCTTGGAGAATTGCAAAGCCATCATGCAGCATTTAGTCAAGAACCTGATAAAGAACAAGAAGTACATCATAAGCAGTGTGATCAAAACAGGTGAATCACAAAGTTTGCCTATGGACAATGTTGATTCCATATTGAAGAGTTATTATTAGAGGTACATTTATGTTGTTGTTTTTTTTAATTTTTTAATTTTTTTATTGTTTTTTTTTTTTTTTTTTCTTCAATTTTCCAAATCGACAGGCGATGAGTTGTTTCATGGGTGAACAATTTTTAGTTCAGATATAAATAATCTACACTAAACATAATTTTATTTAAAAAAAAGGGAAAAAAAAAACAACATACAAGTCTGATGTTTATTCCATTGGCTTTAGCATTCATCTTCTGTGTATTTATAGAAGCAAGGAAACTCACGCCGTTTGACTTGGACACCAGCGTTGAAACCTTCACCAATCTTAATATCGATTATGAACAAACTCTGTATACGTTGTGGGAGGCGCACTCTGAACGGGTCAACCATCCACTGATGCTAGAACTGCAGAGGCAAGATAAGTTCTACGGGTATGTTCACGTTGATAAACTGAACCTATTAAGCACATACAACAACTCTTTTGATAATGTTCCATCAGAGGAGCTGAATGACATATACGCTGAACTACCATTCTTGGAGAACAACATTGACAACTTGAAGAAATTTAAGCAAAACACAATCTACATACTGATACGAAACTTTGAATTGGATGAAATATGTGAGACTGTTTTGAACTATGTGAACAGGGTTGTTTATCCATACTATGATTTTGTTTTTTTGAATGACAAGGCATTTGATCCATACTTCATAGAAAAAACGAGCCATTACATATTGAGTAGGGTAAACAAGCGGTCTGAGCGGTTGGCCAGAAAGCTTATAAAAATCAACTACGGACTGATCAACAATGACATTTGGGACCCCTTGCACAACATAGATGAATACAACCCCACATTGAACCTTTCCCAGTTGGAAGAAGGTTGGAAACAGCAAGAGATGGACAATGTTCTTTATGGTGGATCAAGAAGCTACAGAAACATGTGTCGGTATCAAAGCATGTCGTTTTACAAGCATCCCCTTTTCAATGGTTACAAGTACACAATGAGAATGGAGCCTGGAGTGGAATACTCATGTGACTTTGATCCCTTTTTGGAATTGAGGGAAAACACCAAGTATGCTTTCACAATTGCACTGCTGGAGTATGAAAACACCATCCCCACACTGTTTGAGACATACAAGAAATATCCTTTTTTGAAATACGATCAAGCGGACTTGTTCAAGTTCATACAAGGGTCCGATGATGGATACAACAGGTGCCACTTCTGGACAAACTTTGAGATCATCTCCCTGGACTGGGTAAGGTCGGATGAATACAACAGTCTTATGGAGTACTTTGACCAAAGCGGTGGGTTCTACCTGGAAAGATGGGGCGATGCTCCACTGAGAACTTTGGCTGTTGTGGAAACGCTGGGTGTGGATGAGGTCCAGTGGTATGACATGGGATACTTCCACAATCCATTTTCCAGCTGTCCGGGAAGCTTTGAAGCGCGGAAGCTAAGAAAATGTTCATGTGAAGCATGGGATCCAGAGTTTAATAACATTCCAGATGAGGATGATCCTAACTACAATGTTCCACAAGGTCTTCAAGAATTCAGTTGCTTGAAAGAATGGTGGCAGTTTGGTGAAGGAAAGCGATTTTTGTTTGAAGATCACAATAATTTGTTCATACAAAGATAAAAACACGTCAATGGTTATCGTTTTGATAGCAACATTTAAAAAAAAAAATTATCAGTTATATATCTAGTATAAAGTTTCCAATTCGTTCAACTCACTCAAGATTCTTTCCAAATCAGCATCGTGGAGCTTTTTGTTCAAAGAGGGAATTAATGTTTTGGCTTCATCAGCTTCAACACATGACAGGGATGCTAGTTGAGCAATTTCAAACGGATGAAGCTGGTTGCCTAACAGTTCCTTTTCTCTTTCTGCTTCTGTGTTTCTATTATTCGGATTCAAAGTGGCTGTTGTGTCAATGTTGTGGATGTTCTTGGCATTGTAATCCAAGTCTTGTGTTTCAACATTGCCTAGAAGCTGTCTAACGGTTCCAACAGTTTCGCCGTCTCTGTATCTGGCAAAGTTTGCTAGGTATATCAGAGTCTGTCTTAAAGCCTGATTTTCATATCCACTGCTACCGTTGTTACCTGATTGTTGTTGCTGTTTGATTTGTTGCTGTTGGGTTGGAGAGGAAGAACCCGTTTGGATATCAATGGAGTTGGTGTACCCAGTGGAGTATTCCAAAAGCTTGTCTATGTTTTCCAATTCTTGCTCTTGAGATTGGGCATTGCTGAATATTTGTTCAAATTGAAACTCAACGTTTTCATCGTTATCCTTCTTGTTGTTTTGTTCCTTGATGTTCTTCATTAATTTATGTCTTTCCAATAAGGACTCTCTGATGATTAGTCTGGCTTCAGATAGGTTCAAACATGTTAGCATTTCTTCTTCTAAGTTGTGATTAACTTGGATTAGCTTGAATTCATCGCCAAACTTCAAATAACCTGTGTTTTCCTCCTCCATGTTGTTCAAGTTGTTGTTTATGGAGCTGTTTATGCTGTTCAAAGGGTTAGCAAAAGCCTCATTAGCTTGTTTTCTGATTCTTCTTCTATTAGAAGCAACGGTTGATGTGCTGACATTCATTTTTTTTTTTTTTTTTTTTGAACTATATATTACAAGGTGTTTTTTTGGATTTATATGGTTTATTGTATATTCTATTATAATAGAGTGTGAATGTTGAATAATAAAAAATTTAGTTTTACTGTTGTTGATATTTATTCAAAAATGTACAATAAAAATTTTTCCTTTTGGCTGTTGTGTGTGGTTTTCTTTTATAGTGAATGTAGTGTGTGGGTCACATGATGCATTCACGTGACCCACACACCTCCAACAAAGTACACTGTTAATACCCAACAAAAAAGACACACCTATTTGTTAGTTGAAGTGGAAGATTATTGTGTTATAAAAATAATCCATATACTTTTTAAACATTGTTCTAAGTCTGTGATCGTATGACTTGTAATAATACCTTATACGTCACAAAAAAAAACACACACACACACACACACATAACTGGTGAATTAGGACAGTTCTGCGGCAATTGGACTTAAGGCCGTGGGGGGAAAAAAAAATAAAAATCCTAAGCAGTGCATAATGGATTGCACACGTAAAAATGATCAATAAGGAATTACTAAATGATTATTTCAAGAAAGACAAAAAAATTATATATCACCTTATATAACACCAAAGCATCAATAACTAATAAGACAAAACACACATATAATAACCATCTAATAAACATTTATTGCTTTAAATAAAAAAAGAAGAAATTTATAAAAAAAACCATTCGTTTATTGCTTCATTATAATAACTAATATCCACTACCTTCAACTCATAGGAAACTCATTGTTGATTACTTCAAAGACAAAAAAAAAAAAGACACACTTATAATATAGATACACAATGTCAAACAACAACCCCAATAACATATCGCTTTTAACAAAGCAACAACAGCACTATATTCTTATGCAACAACAGCAAATCAACAGACGGAAATCATCCATCTTCAACACAAACAACAGGCACCAGTCAATTGTTGTGCCTCCCACAAGAATTGCTGGTCCCAACTTGAACAACTACCAAGAAGGTGAGTTCAATAACCCCGATCATTCAGCCAACTATCAAAATGAGTACATTAACAACATGTTCAAGTATCAGAGCAACGAGGCTCCAATGACTTTCAATCAAGGCTCCTTCCAAATGGATTCTCATCAGGGTAGAAAGTTTTCCTTACAATATGTTCCTAAGACTGCTCCTAACCTTTCAAGCACTCAACTTGATTCCACAAGCAGCAAACTGAACAGCCTGTCACCCGGTCAAGGGAGCATGGGTCCACCAATGAAACATAACAAGCAGCTTGTCAACAAGCCATCCCAACACATTGACAATTATAGACGTTCCTCCATCCAGCCATTCATGAAATTCAACCCAAACCAATCCTTCAGAAATGTGAACTTCAATCCTCAAAGTGCAAATATCGATACCAACATGGACTACATGGCTTCGCCCATAAACAACACCTTTGAGGATATTTCTTGGAACAAGCAGTTCATGGCAAGTGATTTCATTCCGGATAAATTCGACATTGATGATATGATTGATCCAATGGATATAAACTTGTCCAAAAACTATGTAAAGAAACACTCAACCACGGATTTAAGGCTCAAAAAGTTTACAAAATTTGATGAGGATCAGTTTCTTCTTTCAATTGATAAAAACATAAAGCAGGAACATGATCCTTTGTACAAAAAGACCACATTGGTGAATGAAACATTCAAGAACTTTTCATCCAAATATTCATATCAAATCAATGCCAGCAACCCAAAAAGACTATTGGTCAAGCCAAGCCAACCAAACATCAACATTAACCCATACAACTGTGATAATGACAATGGTGATCACATAATACATGTCGGTGATGTCATAGGTGTTTATGACCCTCATGAAAGAAACTTGACCAAGTACAAGTCAACTCCATCAGTGACCTCAAGAAGTGGGTTCAAGATCATTGATCTTCTAGGGAAGGGTACATATGGGCAAGTTTTGAAGTGTGAAAATCTTAGTGATGGGAAAATTGTGGCCATCAAGATGATCAAGGCTGCGGAGGAGTGCATGATTCCAAGTTTCATGGAGTGTAAGGTTCTTCAAAGAATACAATCCATCTTGACCAGCACGAAGGATAACTACAATGAGGACAACAAGTTCATTGAGTTCATTGAGGAGTTCATTTACAAAGGCCACTTGTGTATAGTTTCTGAGTTGCTGGGACCATCCATTTTGGAATTGCTCCAAAGTTCCAAATTCCACGGGTTGAACTGGGACTTAATCATCAGCTTCAGTTCACAGATGTTTACTTCGTTGAAGGAATTGAAGCTTGCGAGTATCATCCATTGTGACTTGAAGCCTGAAAACATCTTGTTGAAGTCGCCAATATCAACAACATCAAACAACCAATCAATTATAGAAAACAACTCCTTGAAGATCATTGACTTTGGAGCATCATGCTTTGAAAACGCCACTGTCTACACATACATCCAATCCAGATTTTATAGAGCTCCAGAGGTTGTTTTGGGGTTGCCATACAACTCAGGAATAGACATGTGGTCTGTTGGCTGTGTCATATCGGAATTGTACATGGGGATCCCCTTGTTTCCAGGCCGTAGTGAGTATGACTTGATTCGAAGAGTTGTGGGCATGAACATCAACGACAAGATGCCACCCAGATGGATGTTGGACAGATCCAAGTACTCAACATTGTTTTTCCACTTTGATCCAGAAAAGCTACATTACACGAGATTGAAAACCATTGAGGAGTACAACATAGACTTGACTGAATGGAAGGCTTGCAACAACGAGATAATAATCCACCATTTGGGATACCCCAGAGAGTTGGAAAAGCCACGCAAGGAATATCACAAGTACGGAGATGATTTCAAGAAGCTAATAATGTTACACAGGTTCCATAAGTTGATGCATCTAACTGACATGGAAAAGGTGGAGATCTTGAAAAAGAGATGGATATTCATGCTGTTTTTGAGAAGATGCTTGAATATAGATCCGTTCCAAAGATACACACCCACAGAGGCCTTGAGAGATCCATTCATAACAGGGAAGTGGATCAACAACCATAAGTTCCATGAAGACAAGGATTTCATGAAGTTTTTGGAAAGTGAAAAGGAAGATATTTTCGGAAAAAGCGAATCTCCAAAGAAGAGTCAAACCAATGAGCGTTGTGAAGAACTAGGTAATTTGCAACTATAAATATACAAGCAAGCTTTTGTCATTGTATATTCATTCATTAGTTAGGTTCGAATTGATTTTTTTTTTTTTCTTTTAAAAAAAAAAAGAGTTTACTATGTTTATATACAGAAAAGAAAAGTAAATCAGAAGAAAAAAATTTTTTTCTCCATTTTTGTTTAATCTTTTTAAATAAAGTGCATGGCTAGAAAGCATCTAAGCAGCCAAAGGCTCAGCAGGCATAGGAGGAGCAACAGGGACTTGTGTGTTGGCTCTTTGGATCAGCAACCCAACACCCTCTATGCACCCGATCAGGATACCACAAGTGATGGCACCGTTTCTGATGGATCTCCATCCACCTCTGATGGCAAGGGTTCCACCTGTGAAGAACCCGGCAATGATACCGTTCCAAATGTCCTCTCTCTTTCTGACTCCCTTCACCGCACAGTCAAAGCCTGAAAACAACCCACCCCACATACCGAAGTTCCCACCACTGACGGGGGCTCTGGTCTTGATGGAGAGCTTTGCACCGGCGAGTCTCTCGCCTGAGGGGGAGTTTCTGAATCCCTTGACACCGTGCCAGATGACACCACCTAGTCCACCCATCACAAAGGCACCACCCAAGTCATTGAGGATGACCAGGGGACAAGGTTCTCTTGAGTGATCTGTTGAAGACATTTTGTTTGTGTGTTATATGTTCCGTGTATTGATTATAGCAAAACTTCTGTGAATTGACTAATTAAGGGGTAATGGTGATCGTTTAATGATTTATAATATGTTGCTTTAAATCACAATGAAATCGTTATATGTTATTTTTCTTCTTTTTGTTCGCTTGGGTATGGAGAAAAATAAATGATTATATAATATAAGGTCCACTTAAGTAGTAATATGAGTAGTTTACAGGGTTGTATTTGTATAAACTAACTTTTGTAGCTGTTTTTGCTACAGATTGAAATGTGTTAAGTCTTAGTTGAAAAATTCAAGTGAATAAAATTTGATAAAAAAAATGTCGAATTAAGGCGAATAATTAATGGAGTGGGAAAAAGAGAAAAAAATTTTTTTTTTATTTAGTCAAATCGGCGCCTTCTCAGAACGGAAATTTGGTATTTTATATTTTGGTAGGGTAACCACCCATGAACAACAATTGAATTGTAATAAAAGTGAACATTAACTTAAACTCATATATTTCTCAAAAAAAAAAAAAAAAACATGTATATATAATCAAACTTCATGAGATGTGTATGTATAGACATTTGATGGTTGAAAATCACCCCATAATTTAAAAAAGTACTAAGAAAAGTCATCAAGATCAGGTCTTTCAAACATGAAGTTCTCTCGCATCTCATTGAACTTTTCAACTATATCATCGTCCCCCATTGCTTCAATGTCCATCAAGTCATCAAAGTCAGAAAATTCATCGGAATCATAATCACTGTCATACTCAGGCATGTTGCTTTCAAAGGTCTCTGGAGCTTCGCTTGCCGCATAAATGGAATGATATTCCTTGTCGTTTTTGAAATCATAGTTGTCCGGATACTCTATTTTGTAGGCGCAGTTGTGTTCCGAATGGAGAACCTTTGGTGTGTATGTCTTGTTCATTCTTGCACACTCGATAAGAGCCTTGTCTTTTTCCGGGTTGATGGCCCGCTTGTACACGTATTTTCTTATGCTCTTGAAGTCCTGTCTTTGAAGCACTGTGTATTTGGATACCTTCACCATACTGTTGTCCAGATCAACCTCCTTATCAATAACAACATCGCAGTACTCATCCTGGGTGTTGGCCAAGTCCTGGTCATTCACTATCATTAAACAGTCATATGGGTGTTCTTGGGCGTATGTGTTGATGTCATTAAGGTCTGTGAAGTTGATGATTGTAGGGTCAATAGGAGAGTCACCATGTATGGTCTCAAAGACTTCTTCAACTATAGGTTCTGTCATTTTTATATATATGTATATGATATGGGAAAATATAGTTTCTGATTTGGTTATTTGAAGGTTACTGTGTATGTGTTCTTAGTTTCTGATAATAAGAAAAAAGAAAACAATGCTACAGCAGATGTAAAGAATAATTTCTTATATATTATCGCTCGTACTTAGTTGGTCTTTAAAAAAATTTTTTAATGATAGAAAGATCAAGTTTAGTGTATAGAGAGAGTTTAACTGGTTAATGATTAAACTAATATATACGTACAAATTTCCTGTCCCTTTTTTTTTTTTTTTTTTTTAGTAAAAACCCTCGTAATCTCGCCAAACCCCCTTTCAAAATAATCTAGGGGAACCTTTTTATATTCATCTTATACATACAACGTGGTTTTTTCTCCTTGATATATCTTTGTTAAGATATCGTAACAATCAACATAACTCCCACGTCTCTCTTTTCCTCCATTGTTCTTAATTTCTTCTTCGTTAGAGCAACTCAACTTTTTGAACTTATCATAATTTTTCTTGCTGTAAGCTGTGAAGTACTCATCTACCACCAGTTGAATTTCGTTACTTGGCTTGTAAAAGTGTACTTTTGCTGTGATTCCGTTCTCTTCTCCTTTGCTTTTAAAGTTGTATTCATGGTAGGAACTGTTGTCGTTATCTATTAGGTCCTTGGCGTTGTTCCACAAATTCAAAAAGAATTCCTTGTTTGTGAATACTCTCTTCATGATACTTAAATATCCTTCAAGATCCTCGCGTTCATTAAAATGCTTGTAATCAAACAATCGCACAGTCAAGTGCTTTGGTATGTAGTGGCTCCCGTTCACAGGCAAGTATGGCGCGTTGAGATGTGATGTCATGGAAAGATTGTCGTAGTTGTCCTGTCTTTTGTAAACTGTTGAGATGTCATCAGATAAGTCTCCTATGATTGGTTGCCTAATAGCCTCTCCCCCATCATGAATTGTTGTTAAGCTTGAGTACCTAGAGTTTGTGTTACTTCGTATGTCATACAAGGTAGTTTGCTTGTCAAGAAGCTTTAATTTCAGGGAATTTATGTGATCAAAGTTCAAATGTGTCAATTCAGGGTATTTCTTCACAACACTGCCACTTGAACTCTTCAACAAATATTGCTTATCATTTTTCAGCCGCAATTCATTAATAACTTTTTTCACGTCATCACACGGTATCCCCATTTTGTTCATCATGTCCGTTATCAACAAATCCTCTTGTGCTTCAACAATGTAAGTCATTGTCACTATCCAATCGATGTCAGCATAATCTTTCCCTTGCAAATCATTCACTATTTTGGCAATTCCTAACACTTGATCAAAATTGTCATTGGTGTATGGAATTTCTAACAGTATCATTTTGCCCTTATCAACCGGCTTTGATCTTGTTGGGTTCCCCAGATAACTCTTGTTGTCGATTCTTCTCAATAGCAACGGTGGCGTCATATTCTTAATGACACTTGGCGATATGTTGTTGTCCTTCACCTTTGTAGTATTTGTGACACTCACCCCCTCAGGGGTGTTGGAATAATTGTATTTGGCATCCCTGAAATTGCTCGTGATATTTGGGTTTCTCTGCTGCTCAAGATGCTTGATCGAAACCAAATCATCATTTGGCTTAAATGTACCATCTTGGTTGACACTTAGACCATCATTGTTATACATGTTGAAGACATCCAAGCTTGATGAAAAACTGGATCTTGGGTTGCAAGATCTTTTTTTTAATAAATCTGAATTGAATATATGTTCATCATAAGGGGAGTTGTCAAAAAGGTTTTCATTTGATTCAAAGAAAACCTGCGACCCATTGGATCTTACCTGTGGTCTACTTAAAGATCCTGAATCAGAGCAGTTCAACAATTCCTGGTTTAATAGTGGAGTTGCCAGTAGCCCATTGGTCGTAGTAATGCTATCTGATCTCTCCAACAAACTTCTGGATGTGTTCAATGGGTTGAAAGTGTTCGCACTTTCAAAGGACATTTTTCTTTCTTTCTTTGACTTCGTAGGGGTTACCTCACTCCAGTTAAACTTTTTGAATTGCTTGTAAATGGACAATTTGTTTTTTGACACTAAGTTATCACTGAATGTTTTTGTGGACATGAATGAAGAGTTGTTTGGACATGAGTCCACCCTTTGGATATCATTCGTTGATATACTCTTGTTTAAGTGAACTGTGCTTAATCCAACTTTTGGATTTAATGAAAGTTCATTTGTAGAGTTGGATCTTTCCATATCAAAATTTTTTGGATTATTTTCATGACTTGTTAGTGGCTTTATATCTCCAGTATCCTTCTTTTCTACAAAACAAGAGCTTTCTTCAGGATTCAAAAACATATCTTGATAATTCACATGATCCTCTAAGTTTTCATTGTGATAATGGTTGATATTGAAGTTAAATATTTTAGTTGGTGTGACAAAATGTTGTGGTGAGGAGTTAGGAATGTTGTTGTCAAGTATTTTAGTCTTTGGTGTGGTAACAACATTATTCCATGATTTCAGCAAAGTATTGTATACGTTCTCATCCGACATGTCAACATCATCTTTGAGATTGGGCGTTTTAGGTCTTGTGTTGGTAGACATCATTATAATTTTGTTTGTAGATGTTGTGTATAGGTGATATAACTGCTTTTAACTTGAATAGGTTTAAACCAAACTGATAAAATATGTGGCAGAAATGAATAAGTTAATTTAGAAAAGATAAATCAAAGAGAATATGGTTATTTGTTATTCTTTTTGTCTTGATTATATTAGTTATGTGAGAAAATATATTAGCAAGTTATTTTGGTTTGAAAGATAAGACAATGATGTAAAGCTAATGAAAGATACTTAAAGAAAGGATCTTATTGATAAATGAATATTGTTCTTTGATTGAATAGTGATTTTTTTTTTTCTTTGGTTTGTAGATAAGATAAGTAATCAAAATGTACTATTTGATCGACTGTATATTAATGTAGTATGTTTCTTTTATCTATGATGACACAAGATGTTGTTTTTTTTTTAATATCGAGAATACTCCCATTTCTGACTCAAGGCATAATATGGAGGTGTAATTCTCCATGCATATTAAACTTTGAAGGGTTCGTTCAAAAAACAAACAATGAGGATTTTTTTTTTTTTTTACTGTGAAATTGATAAGGTTAAGCGCGTTTAAGCCCTCAAAGCAATAATGTGTACCATAAAGCGTGATTATGGGAAATAAAACAACGTAATTTCTGTGGACGTTGTGAGAAAAAACAACTTATATTCGTACATCATTTTAATTATTGACACACGAGGCATTACGAAAATATTGCTTCGCCATGTAAACCGAATTTTTTACACCCATGGTGTCTTCAAGCCCTATTAACAAAAGAATTATTGGACAGTTTCTCCATGTAGCAAATTATATTGCAAACAGAAAGTAAAGATAAAAAGATAATCTTAATACGATAAGAACCACCACAAAGTTTGATGAAGTTACAAAAACAAGGAAATACGTAAAATGTTTCAAACAAAAGGTCATCACCAGTTCATGGGACTATACCGAAGTACTGTCCTCATAGCAATGGTTTTAAATAGTTTGATACAATCCAAAATAGATTGAGGTTGTTTACTCTAATACTCAAGGTACCGTTTACAATAAGTAGTTTTGCTAGATGCTACCTACATAACACAACAACATACAAGTTCAATATGTATATCAGATACACTCAAAGCATTAAGGATTTATTGTAATTTTTTTTTTTATTCTTATTACAAGCAATCTGTATGAAACATAGCATGATATAAAAAAAAAAATAGCCTAGATGTTGTGTATTTATACTACTGGTATAATGGAAATGTTTCAGTTGAAATTTTTTTTTTTCTTACTGACACCAGTGGCTCAAAACGGAAAGAGTCGAACTGAAACGCCTGTTGCTCATGCAATTGTCTCCTAATCCAGCAACTCAATTCATAAGAAAAAAGAAAAGAACCTTGCTTATCTCCGACAAACATCTACTTTACCAATAATAAAGTCATCAGAAATTAAGATTATATATAACAAAAATTAAAGCAACAAACGGTACAGAGCTCATGAACTTATAGGAAGTATTTATAGAACATTAATGATATATATGCTTATTTCTTTTCCTTCTTTTCCTTTTTGTCCTTCTTCTCCTTCTTTTCTTTCTTCTCTTTCTTCTCTTTCTTTTCCTTTTTTTCCTTTCTTTCCTTTTTCAAATCATCATTTTTATAGTCTTTGGAGTCATAACCAGTAGCAAAATGTTCTTGTTTCATATCACTTAGTTGCACAACATCTTGTCTAGGTTCTCTGCAGGCATCGTAATCGATGTTTGGAATCTCTACACTTTCTATGACATTGTAAACTTTTATATCATTCTTCTTTTCCAAAGGCACCATGACTTCGTCTCCGTTGGTCTTCTTCCCAATCAACTCCAAGTTCTTGGTGTTCACCAAGTTGTCCTCTATCAAATTGTACTTCACATTGTTTTCATTATCCACCAAGGAATCCAATGTTTTCTTGATTTCTATCTTTTCTAAGTTTATACTCTTTGGGATTCTCAGCAAAACCAAGTTTTTGTTTTTCTTGCTGATTGTCTTTTCAAAGTTGGTTGGTATTTTGCTTAGCTTGGTGACCTTGTATGTTTTAAGTTCCTTGTCGAAGATGGATTTGATGTAGTCTTCATTCTCAGATTCATCACTGTCGGAGATATACTCCTTTGATTTATATTCCTTAGCCATAGTAATTTTTGTATATCAATATTTATTTGTTCGTAATAACACGGTTTTGTATACAGTTTATCTTTTGTCATTACAGATCATTGCAATTAAACATGCCATATTTTTTGAAAAATAAAGCTGGAAATTAGAAAAAAAACAAAAGGAGAAAACATTTTAAACTATAAAAAAAAAAAAGAAATGTTAAAAATCAACTTTTTTTTTTAAAAAAAAAAAACGCACGTGCCGAAGAGTAACAATAATTAGATATTTTTAAGGAAAAGGTGGTGAATACATAGGTTGTCCAACATCATTGTACAATGAGTTTATCATGGAACTTATTAGTTTTTTTTCTTCAGGGTAGCCATTTGAGAAATCAACACTGTTTTTGCTATAGGACATGTTTTGGTATGGGTTGCTGCCTGGATACAGTGCATTAGTCGACATTACGGAGTTGGGTGTGGATGATGAATATAGACTGCTCAGACTTCCTGTTTTTGAACTATCTGAGTCACTTTGGTTGGAGTAGTTGTAAAGCATAGGCATGCCGCCATCGTTGTATCTATATTGTACCTGTTGGTTAGGCGAAGAAATACTTCCCCTGCTGTTCATATTAATTCTTGAGTTTCCCTGATACATGTTATATTGTCCAATTCTTTCATGATTTTTTTGGTCTGTGCAGCTTGAAGGTTCATTAAGCTGTTTCTTATGGTATGCCCTGTTCTGTTTATGCTTACTTTCAGCATTGTCGTGTTGTAACTCTCTGTATTGTACATGAATGCTCTTATTGTTAAAATATGTGTGATTTTCCGTCTCAATAGCAGATCCGGCAGAACGATTGTTGTTGTACGTGATAAATGCATAGCAGTTGTTGGGGTTCCTTGTGAATAACTTCAAATTAGTTATCGCCCCATGTTTGGAAAACTTTTCATAAAGTGACTCATGGGTGCAGCTTTGTGTTAGTTGACCAACAAATATTGAGTACACGTCTATTTCCAAGTTCTTGTTATGTGTAGTTATGTTTGCAGATTGATTACTCTCATAATTAATCAGATGTTTGAAATTATGAGCCAAATTGTATGTTTCCTCATTAGTATTGGACAAGTCAATGTTTTCGGCCCAGTGTACCAAAAATTCATCCTTAATGTTTTGATACAAAGCATGCGCGGTTATGGCATCCTCTCGGTAAGCAAATTGTAAAAACCAGCAGTTGTCATTCAATGAGCCAGAAGGTTCTTTTTGAAAGATATCAACGTGTTCCTTGATAAGAGATTTAACGTTATCCTTGGGTTGCTTAATTTTGTTTTCCTTTACGAGATTGATGAAGTCAACCATACTAATGATTTGTTCAATTTCACCATGTTTGCTAAACTCATTGATTAACAATTCAATGTTGAAATTGGTTGAAGAAGAAACTTTTAATTGCTTTATAAACAGTGTTCTGTTTACTTTGGCCTTTTCAACACGGCATGGTCTGTTATTCAAGATCATTCCTTTAGATGATTGAACGGCAACATCTGCATCGTTTGTATTGAAATATTGCACAAAGGCATAGGGACGGTTCTTGGCATCTCTTAAAACCTTGATTAGTTTTATATCTCCAAACTTTTGAAAGCTTTGCTTAATTGTTTGTAACAATACTTTATCATCAAGTTTTAAAGATAAAGATGCAACAAAAATACAGCAAGAAGGACGGCTTCTAGAAGGAGGATAACTTGAGTTCATTTTTTTTATTTTTTTGTTAAACAGTATTTTGAAACTAGAATCAAAAAAAAATTAGAAAATTATTATTCAACGCTCTATTATGCTAAGTTTCAAGAAAAATTTAATCAAGAAAAAAAGACAAGATAATATGAAGCTGTTGCAATAACTTTGATTAGAATGTTGTTTATTTCTTTTTTATTTTAATTCAGAGAAAAGAAAAATACACACAAAAGAGAGAATATGTTAAGTTCAGTTTAGTTAATTACTTTAAATTTGATGATAGAAAGAAGATAGAAAAGAATTGAACATATGAAATGAGTTTTATTTTATTTTTGATTTCTTCAAAATAAAATAAAAAAAATACTAATGATAAAATCAAAAGAGTATACAGAAAAAATATAATAAACCTCTTTCGATGATTAATAATTAAAAAGCTTTGATTTTTATTTTAAACGAAAAGATCAACAAATTGTTTAATTTTAGTTATAACTTATTGAATTTTTATGTGGACTATAAATCTATTAGCGTTATAGGAATGAACGGTTTGGTTTTGGTTGTATCATTATAGAACTATTAATTGAAATAGTAAAGATATTTTTTTTGTTTATCTATGAATACCATATGTTTTTAAGATTTTCATTATTTCAATAAATAAAAGGGGAACCCTCGTCTCAGTATTTATACAAAATTTTAAAAAAAAAAAAAATTTTTTTTGTTTAAAAAAAATCTAAAAAGGGTACTACGAGGATTAATTACTACGATCTCCCTGCCATGACTTAGATCATCCGTTTTTTTTTTTTTTTTTTTGAGCATGAAGCATTCCTTAAATTATGTCATTTATAATTAAGCTAAATGGATACAATTAAGAGGAGGTGTGTGTTATTCAATAGAAGGAGATGGGAAGAGTGTGTACCTTTTCTTCTATGTGAGTATATGTTGACGTAGGTTACAGATATCGATTGATTTGGAAGTCGTTTAAAAGATAACGTCAAAGATGGAATCTGTTTGAGCAATTTCAAAAAAAAATCCTAGGTGATTGATCACGCGTTTTGTTGCTCATACGAGATAAGCAAAGCTCATATGTAGTTATCTCCGACTGTATTTTTTTTTTCAAGAGATGCACAGTAAGCTAATACACAATTCCAACAAAAACACAAGGTTAATCAAATTAATTCCTTATATTACATATGAAAGCATTCAAAAATAATGTTTTTGTTCCATGTTCCTACAAGTTTGCAAAGTAAACAATAAAAATGCCACAGTTAGTCATTAGCCATTAGCCATTAGCCATTAAAGGGTATTGGTATAGCAACACGTGTTTAAGGCCAAATGTGTATTATCACATTTCTTTTTTCTGTGAAATAGTAAGAATTACCCTTTTGGGAAAGTAACAGATTCTCACAACCAAAATTTCTAGAAAAGAAAAAAAAAAAGAAAATTTTTTTTCGTTGGAAGTACTTTTTCCCGTTCTTATATAAACAAGTTGACAAATGAATAAAAAACAGAAATCTATAATTCCATTAATTTAACAGCCATAATTATATTTAATTATTTTAAAGAACAACAAATTATTCAATAACCAAATTAAAAAAGAATATAAACAACCAAAGTTAAGATTATTTGTTATTTAATCTTTTTGATAACTCAGTTGATTTATTAAATTAAGTAACATTTATTTTTTTTTTCTTTTCATTTTATATTTTTTAGCTGTGATGAAAATGGTTTTACTTCTTTCCTTGTCTGATTCGACTATGACGATAAGGAGCTAACAGGAATTTATTCCTCACACCATGGTTTTCAAAGTTTAGATTGTTTTGTCAATTTAAATGGATTGGACCTTTCTTGCCATTGTTACAACAACAATAGTCTCTGAGCTTTCAATTAAATTAGAAAAGAAATATTATAGTGGATATTTGATAATAATAATCATATTTAACCAACAAAGGGATTTTTTTTTTTATTATTTTGATGTTAATTATTCATGAATTACTAAGGTGATGAAAAAATGGTCTCCTTACATTCGCAGTTTCCACGAGAGGTATACGCTCTTTACGAACCTAATTAGTATGCCATATGAACGGTAGATAATTTACGTCTTCCTAGGATGTCTGATTAGTAATCTCATGAATAAAGTATTAAAATAATTCAAGATCTAATTCTTTTGTTATTATTTATGTTATCATTATCATTTTTATCTTCAACAAAAAATAATAAAGCATGTCATTTGAATAAAATAGAAGACTTGTTTTAATTTTGTTGCAATCATTATATATCTATAATACTCCGAATGGTTTTGGTTTCCAATCAGGTAGAGTCACGAATTTATAATTTTCGTGATGGGCAACAACTTTATCTGTATGACCATGGAATGAGCCTATCAATGTGTTGTCCCCAGTTTCTCTACTATCCTCCCTGCATTTTTCTCGAAATGTATCTTGTAATGCTAATACAACATCTTTATTTGGATTGGAGTTTTCTGAAACTGAAATTATTTTTTGTAATGTTATCTTATCAAATTTCTTCACTGATGATTCAAACATATCTATAACCTTGTTCACATTCAAAAGTTTGATATTTTGTGAGAATTTAGGATGTTTAGCACTAACTTGTAGAAAATAGAAATCAAACTTAAAAAAATTCAAGCAACAGTATTGTGTGAATGCTTTTGTTACTGGGGTTCTCACAAATTGTTCAAAGTGAGTTTTAACAACAGACCACTTTTCATAGTCATTTGCAGTTTTCCAAGACATCCGCATTTTTTCTATAAGAGCTATCGTTTTCTCCTCTGCAGGTGCAGGTATCTGAGGTGAAAATTGAGCCTTAAATGCGCTGGACTTTTTCGTTTTTCTATAAGTTTTCAAACAGTTCTTAATTATTAATGAGAAATATTTGTTTTTTTTAATTGCTTCAAAATATTGAGTCCATTGTTCAATCGCTAGTTGTTTATGCAGCTCTGTTAGACTTTCATTGGCTCTTCTCTTGTTTTGAAGTAGTACATAATCTGTAGGCTTGTTTACTTGGATTCGTAAGTCTTTAATAATTGGCTTGCTTTCCTCCTTCGCAGAAATCGAAATTTCATCTTGAAGTGAGTTGCTGATGTTCCAAAAATTGTCCAATAAGTAATGGAGAGAAAAGTAGAGACCTCTTTTAATTAAGTGCATGTTCGGCAGTTTTCGTTCATGTGTACCATTGTGTCTAAGTTCAACTATCCAAGATGGTAAATTCACAGACTCACCCAACTTCACCAGAGACTGGGCATATTTGTATTTTTGAAAATAATCTAACAACCCATTAACAAATCTGATCAAAACAAGCATTGATTCATTGATCAAGGAGCTTTCTTCCACTGAGTTACACACTTGCAACTTTTTCTCAAAAAGAATGATTTTGAAAAGTTGTTTCAATATCAGTATCAAGTATTCATGTGGATGAGTGAAAGGTAGATATGAATCATAGATTTTCTTGTATATTATATGCTTTTGGATTTGCTTATCCATTTTTTTATAAAAAGTAATATCATATCTCAAGTCTTCAGTTGAAACCTTTATATCTTCTTCAACAGTTTTCTCCAGGAAAGTTTGTAGATCATCTAAGTTACTGAGTAAGGGCTGTATAAGATGGTTTTTGAACAAATTGTAGTCTGTCTCATCAACAAAGCACACTCTTCTCAAATATTTCAAATTTTTTTCAGCTGCCGACATCTATTTGTTTATAAGTGGTGGAAATTGATGAATAATGGTTTATGGTTTTTTTTTGTTTTTCTTTGTTTTAAATTAATAAATAAATTGATTTTCAAAGATTTGCGATATTTCAAGAAAAACTATAAAAAAAAATATATATTTAGGGAAAAAAAAAAAGAAAAGAAAAGATTATTTAAATTCGCAATATTTATTTAAAGTTTTCCTCAAACAAAAACAACAAAAAAAAGGGATGATGATGAAGTGTTAATCTGATCACTAATATACTAATTAAAACAGTTTTATGACATATTCTTTCTCTCACTTATCAACAAATACTTTAATAAACTTACCTTGCTCATCTTTCTCTATAAATTATTTTGTAATATATACTCTTATTCATGATGTCTTTTCCTCTACTACATAAAAAATATAAACAAAAATGTGTAATAGTGATGATGTATTCGTTGTATATACTTTAAAATCATAAACTAAGCACCGTATGTGGCTCTATAGTGTTCAACTCTTTGCTTTTCATCACCAGTTAGCTTACCATCTAGGTACTTGATGATGTTGCCCAGGTTGACGATGGAAATAACAGGGATGGAGTATCTTTCAGAGACCAGTTGGGTGGCGGACATACCGCTTTCGGAGTTAACGATTTCTTGTCTGTCCAAGGCAATGATGGTCCCAACAACTTCACCACCTTCGGCCTTGATGATTTCAAAGGCTTCGTTGATGGCAGTACCAGCGGTCATGACATCATCGATGATAAGGATTCTTTTACCCTTCAAAGAGGCACCAACAATGGAACCACCTTCACCATGGTCTTTCTTTTCCTTTCTGTTGAAACTATAACTGATTTTTTCAAACTTTGATCCACCAATTTCAGCTAACTTGGCACAGACAATGGCACACAAAGGAATACCCTTGTAGGCAGGACCAAAGATGATATCAAACTCAGGTAGCTTTTGGTCTCTTGAGTTGGTGATGATGGAAATGGAATAGGAAGTGGCCAAGTTGGACAACAACTTACCGGTGCTGAATAATCCCAAGTTGAAGAAGTAAGGAGATAATCTTCCGGATTTCAATTTGAAGTCTTCATCGCTAGATTTGGAGAATCTTAAAGCATTGGATTCCATGGCCAAGTCCAAAAAGTTCTTTTGGTAATCTTCTAAGATAGAAACAGTGGAGTTTGATTGACTAACAGAGCTGTTAGATGGGTTAGAAGCTACAGGCATATCTATAAATTAGTAATAATGTCTTTTTAAGGAAAAAGAAGGATTGAAAAGAAATTTGAAGGGATGTTTGGTTAGGTGTATAATAATATTATTTTATTTATTACTATTGCTTCTTTTATTTTTTTATCTTTTTTAAATTTTATAGAAAAAAAAAAAAAAAGGTAAAGATTTTAAATATTAAAGAAGAAGAAGAAAAACCAAAAAGTAATCTATTAAAAATTAAATTATTAATTAAATTGTGAAGTACCTTTGATTAGGTTATTAATGAAGTTAATGAGTTTCTTGGGTACTTATTCAAATAAATCTTTGAAATGATAATACTGGATATGAAAGCTGATATATTGTGATTCAAAGTAAATCTTTTGAAAAAAAATTCTATAGGGAATCCTATAAAAAGTTAGTATGTTTTTGTTAGAAAAGTTACGTTGACTTCCTGCTTTTTATTTTTTTATTTTTTTTTTGAGACTGTTAGATTAACAGCTGAAAATAAAATCACTAGAAAAAAAAATAAATAATTAAAAATTTTTTCTTTTTTTCTTTTTCAAAAGTTTCTTTTTTTTTTTTTTTGGGTTCTACTGATTGTGGCATCGTTATTCCCAATTTAGTAATCTGTATACTTTCTTTCGGAGATAAAACAAAATGTCACTTTGGTTCAATGCTGTTAACCGTGGCTTTTATAAGCTTATCTCCGACCATGCCGTTATGGAAAAGATAATTTGTCACACGTTCAAAGTTTCTGATATTATTATAGCCAAATTTTTTTTTCCTCATTTAATAAGAGAACCTTATGAAGACTATGAGACAACTTTCCTCTCATAGTATATGTTGATTGTTTGGTAGAAACTTCGGAGTTAGTTGGTCGAGAGTTTTAGGCAGAACCAGCAATAACAGGTCCTTACATGTAAAATATACGTGCGCAGATAAAGATGGTTATTTTCCCTATTGAAATAAAAAAGACTCACCAAAATGAAGAGGGATGAAATTTTACCAATACTGTCGCAGGAAGGTCGTAAGAAATATGTAAAATAAAAAGCCTTCAGAATATGAATAACAAAATCGGCTAGAGGTATAACATTATATTTTTATATAAAATATTATATATCAAAACCTAAGAATCAATATACATTATAACTGTTATTTAAAATGTCCAATAAAGATCTACAACAGCCTATAAAGGCTTCCACTCAAGAGTATACTATATTAATTAGTATCTTGGTGCATGTTTCAACAAGAGGTAAACCAGAGGTGGTAAAAGCCGAAGAGGTGCTACGGTCACGTGGCTTGCGCTGATTATTGCCATTACTACTCAATATTATTTTTATTTTTATTTTGAAAAAAAAAAAAAAAGTTTTGAGCCTTCACAAGATAATAATAATTAAACCAGAAGGAACCTACAGAGTATAGCCACCAATACAATAACAATGATAGAACATCCTAGGTCTTTGATATCTTCAATAACATATGTTGGTGCTATTTACTTAAGCAACTTATTCATACACAGACTGAAACAATCCAATAGCTTCAAAACACAGCATCTTAAATTCACCAGAGATGATCCTTTTGTTATAAAGACAAGAATCACATTTGTATCGGTGTCTACTATCCTAACATACCTATATCTGTACTACTATAAAGATTCCAATATGAACATAAAGCAATTTGTTGATATAATGCAACATCAACATGGATTGATACCGAGTTATGACATTGTGCCATTTTTTAAAGAGATATTCACATTCATTGCATTGGGTATGATCTTGTACTCTTCAGAAATTCTTGACAGAACCATAGGGAACTATGTATCTGCAAAGACAACAAAGTCATTTTTGAAGTCCACATTTGGCAATTTCAACTGTGACATTTGGTTCATAAGATCTTGTCTTTTTGCACCAATAACTGAGGAGCTGATATTCACTTTGGTTTTACAGGAGGATTACAACAACAAGGTTGTATTCATGAACTCTGTTTTGTACTTTGGTATAGCTCATTTGCATCATGGCTATGAGTTGTATGTTGATGACAGCAATGCCTATTCATTGGTGAACATAACCATCAGTTGCCTTGTCCAGCTGATCTACACATCCTTGTTTGGTCACATCAGCAACATCATATACAGTGAAAAGAGTCAGTACAGTAAAATTGTGAATACAATAGTCATCCATTCCATCTGTAATTATTTCAGCTTCCCAAGCATAACAACCACAGGGCTTTACTTCTGTGAGCATAGAATCAGTAAGAAGATTAAATGGGCCTATGAAATCATTCACAAGGCTGTTTTGGTAATAGGTTTGTATGTCTTTTTATCATATATATTTTGGTAGTATGTAATTATTTTTTGATTTATTGTACAAATAATTGTATATGGTCACGTGCTGTGCAAAACAGCAGGCTGTATGAACAATCACTACCGAAACTGTTAAGCGGTGCGTATGAGGGAAAACACACACACATAGAAAAAATATCAATAAAAAACCAAGAAGAAAAAAAAAAAAAAGATTGAATTCTAAACAAATCATTTTGAAAATATTGTATATTTTTAAAATATCATTTGATCTTTTGTTATTACATATCTAACCAAGAGCATTGAATATATATAACCAATATTATATTTAATAGTTTTGACTTTTCAAATAAATTTAAAAAAAAAAAATAGATATATATAGACAACTATAACCAGGCTCATAAACATAAACCCCAAAAAAAAAAATGTCCACTGAAAATTCCACCACAAATCGAAATAAAAGAAAATCACAAGTGTTTATAGCAGCCCAGTCCTTGAATGACGAGCTTAAAACCCTAAAGAGTCTCAAAAGAATGTCTATTGGTTCAATGGATGATCTTGATACAAGAGACATGATTCAAGGCCAATATACCGGAATGTATACCAGCAGCACCAAACAAGGCACTTCAAAGTCGATTGACGAGGAAACGGAAAATGAGCTTCTTATAGAGCAGCAGGACGATGAACTGCGACAAAGCAAAAGACTGACCATAGACAGTTCGCAGTACCTGGACATATACGATGACTATGACTGTGAGTCCAGTGAGGATGAATTACAAAACACATATACAAGCGACTCTGCCATGGACATAAGCTACAACGCCACATCTGCTGAGTACTTGGGAAGTGAGGTGGAGCAGGGATCAACCATGTTGGAAGCTGACACACAACAAGAGGACAATGTCAGTGACGAGGACAAGGAGTTCACATCAAGTCTGCTTTGGGTTCCTGCCAACAAGCACCCCAGCATAAAGCCTGAACGGTACTTGAAGTATGTCCAGAACAAGCTTGAGAACCTGTCTATTGAGGGCAATGAATCACTTTTGCAGGGGAAGGTTGCAAGATCCAGAAGCTCCAATGTGGAGGATGCCTCGATCCGAAGAAGAAAGTCGTTCCAGGAGAATGAAATGGCAGGAATGAGGTTTGCTGCAAAGTCGAAGTCCCTGACCAGAAGACCCTCAAGACTCAGACGATCATTCATATCTGATGATGACAACGAGACTAGTGACATGTCGCTGAGCTCCAATGAAAGCAAGGAACACGTGTCCATGAAGGGAAACATGAAGAATCGATTCTCATTGAAGGAAATCACTGAGGAGCTGACAAAAATGTCCAACAACGCGGGCTTTTCCGGTAATGATGCTGTGTCTCTGGCAAGATCCCTGAGTATGTCAATCAAGGGCCAGCGGGTTCATTATGAGGACGATTTGGAGTTTGAAAATGATAACATCTTCTATGGCGATTCAGGCAGTCACGATACACATGGAGACTACGAGGATGAAGAAAACTCACCAACCTCGCCAAAGGATTACATTGTGAAATCAACAAGTTTGGACTTGTTTTTGCAAGAGTCTGAAAACTTGAGAAAAAAGAAAAAAAATGGACATTATCAACCAAGTTATGAGTTGGAGTTATCCAGGGACTCTGACGATTCTGATGATTCATTCAAGAGCTTTGGAAGTGATGATGATTACGTTATAGGTGGAACTGAAGTTGATAAAGGCATCAGCAAAAATGTTTCAAGAACAAAGACAATCAAGCAAGTTCTGAAGCAGCACCAAAGAGAAATTGAAAGACATGTGAGTAAAGACAAGCAGATGAGTGTTGACAACGAAAAGGAGGAGTATGCGTCAACCTTCAACAAGGACGAAATGAAAATGGCGAAGGGATTCAAAATACAAAGATCAAAGTTCAACACATACAGAGAAAGATCATACCAGAACACATTGGGGAAGTCTGCATTGAAAACAGCCAACAGTGTTGATAACTTGAGAGTCAACACGCAGGTTGGGATGAACCAGGGGGGCGAGCACAAGCCAATGGCCCAGTATGACCATCAACCTGCCACCAGAAGATCAAGCCATGACACGTTGTCATCTGGAAGCTCCCAATCCATGCACACAGCTGAGGAAGGTGACATTGAAGTGCCAACCACACCCGAGGCCAACAAGTTGACGCTTTTGAACCAAGAACTAGGAGGTGAAATAAAACTTGAAAGGACAAGTCCTGAATTGGTTGTTTCCCATGATAACGTGAAGTTGAATAATGAAAACACCCATGCAAGTTCAGACGAGGGCAAGAGGGGAAAAAACAAGCTGTACAGTATTTTGAAAAAGAGTAAATTCAAGTTCAACAGAGCCAGTGGAGCCAAAAAGGACCATGAAAAGAGCAACAAGACAATCAGCGTGGACACGTCCTTGGACCATGGGGCCAATGATGAATTGAAAGGCAGTCCTTCGTCACCAGTCAAGCTGCCCTCGTTCTCATCAAAGAGAACACTGTCGGGAACTGGAGGGAGTTGTCCTGTTTTGTGTGATACGACTCCTGGAGTGCTTGAGGATGAGCAGTTGACAACACCTGACAGTTACAACTTGAAGACAATTGATGATGATTTGATGAGTCCTATCAGTCCCAGTGACATGAACATGTTCATGGAGGACTTTGACATGAGTGACAATGATGTGGATGATGAGCCAGTTATTTTGGAGAGTGACCATGAAGAGATGGATGAAAAGGTGAATGAACAAGTTTCCAAGGAGAAACAGACAGATGTGAAGGTTAAATTGTTTGATGGGCAGAATGAACGCTTGCAGGGACAGTTGTTCAAGTATGATCATGTGGTAACAAGACAAGCAAGTCCAGTGACAAATCCAGTGATGAATGAAGAAAGGGATGAATACGAGGATACTTTGCCGCCACGGAAACTGACCTTCAATGATGTCCATAGACCAAAGACACCCAACTCGCCTATGAAGTACAGGGACTCGTCATTTGGCTTCCCATTGCCACCACTGACACTGTCAACCGTTATCATGTTTGACCACAGACTGGTGGTTTCAATGGAAAGGGCCATCTACCGGTTGTCGCACATGAAGCTTTCTGAGAGCAAGAGGGAGTTGAGACAGCAGGTGCTGTTGAGTAACTTCATGTACTCCTACTTGAACCTGGTGAACCATAGTTTGTACTTGCAGAAACTGGAAGAGGATGCTGCTTTATAGAAAATGTAAATAAGGTGAATTGTTTGATTATATATATTTTTTTTTTTTTAATGATGAATGTGGAGTGGTCACGTTTTTTTTGTTATTTTCTTTTTCTTTTTCTTTTCTTTTTTTTTGCTGTAGATTTCTAAATATACGGTTATTCTGAAAGTGTTACATTTATTTAAAAATATATATATCAGTTGTAATAAATGGATACATGTATAAAAATATATAAAAAATATAACCTGATACTATTAAAGAATATATATAAAATGAGTGAGGGGAATGTCACATACTACAAGATGATGGTTCTGCTGGAAACCAACGCAGAAGTTCTGAAGAATGAGGAGAAGAGCAACGAAACAGAGGAAAGTTCCATGAAGGTGTCACATGAGTTTGTGGATGAGCTGCAGCTAGACATCAAGGTGGGAGAAAGTCACTTGGATGAGCTGAACACATGGTTTGATGACTTTGATGAGAAGATATCCATACCGAACGAAGGCTTTATAAAGTATGAGATCACAAATGATGGGTTGATCATACTGCTTGTCAATGAGAAGAAAGAGGGCATAGTTGATGACATAAAGAAGTATGTTGAAGAGAAGTGCAAAGAATGATTGTTGTTTTTGTTTTTTTTTTTTCTTGGTATATAAGTGTTTGGCTTTTTCTTTAAATAAAGAGTAATAAGTTGTATAAGTGTATTTTTTTTTTGTTTACTACAGGTCACGTTATTATAACTTAGTAACATTCATGTTTACATATATTTTATAGTATCAATTAATATTACTGTTTTTAAAACAACTGTTACTGATATGTTATATTTCAACACAACATTTATTTGTTAAAATTTACAAATGTAATATTTTATAATATAAACGAGTTCTATTATCATTCATTTGACTTGGGATCCTTTGTTGTGGTGCCACATTACTGGTCTTGTGTGCTTATCACCGATGTTTTTCCTACTTTCATTTTAATTTTTTTGTGGCACCGAAAAAAAAAAAAACAACACCTGACTGAAGAAAAATCTCCCATTTTGAATTTTTTTAGACCATCCATTAGCCGCCTTTTGAACCATTTCTGTTGGGGGAAAAAAAAAATATATATTAAAAAAAATGTCTAACTTATTTTTTCCTATATAAAGCAATCATATAATATGTTCCACTACAAAAGTAACAAGAAAAAAAAAAAAAATAATTCATCATACCAATATACATAACAAAATGGAGAAAAAAACACTGCCTCTATACTCAAGACAACAGCTTGAAAAGCTTTTCTCGGAAAAACAAAGAGTCTGGGTCACTCTCAAAAACAGAAAGGTCTACGACGTTACCGATTTCTTAGAACAACACCCAGGTGGTGGTGAAATCATTGCAGAGTACAAGGGCCAGGACATCACCAAGACCATGGCTGACTTGGACATCCACCAGCATTCTGCTTCCTCATACGACATCATGAACGACAACTACCTTGTTGGCTACTTAGCAACTGAACACGAAGTCAACAAATTATTGACAAACCCAGACCACATCGTTGAAGTTGAAATTGAGGATGAGGACATCGAGGGCCACCACGGTACATCAAACCCTTACTCAGAGGGTATCTTTGTTGACAAATTGCCTGAAGCTGAGGCACAGCTAAGAATCGCTACCAACTACGAAAAGGACTTCAAAAAACACAACTTTTTGGACTTGAACAAGCCCTTGGTCTGGCAACTACTGAACGCAAAGTTCGACAGAGAGTTCTACATCGACCAGATCCACAGACCCAGACACTACGGTAAGGGCTCAGCCCCATTGTTTGGTCCATGGTGGATGGAACCACTAACAAAAACCGCCTGGTATGTCATCCCTCTGTGCTGGTGGCCTGTTGTTCTTTACTTCTTCACAAAGAGTCTCATGAACATGAACACCCTGGGAAGTATCTCATTGTTCTCCATCGGGCTATTTGTATGGACACTTATTGAGTACTCTTTGCACAGATTCTTGTTCCACTTCGACAACAACATCCCTGACCACCCTGTCTTTTACACTCTGCACTTCTTGCTTCATGGGTGCCACCACTACCTACCAATGGACAAGTTCAGACTAGTCATGCCTCCAACCCTATTTGTTCTTTTGTGCTACCCATTCTACAAGGCTGTCTTTGCCATTTTCCCTTACAACTGGGGCTGTGCGGGCTTTGCTGGTGGCTTGTTTGGCTACACTCTTTACGACATGTGCCACTACTTCCTCCACCACAAGCAATTGCCCTCATACATGCAAAAGTTAAAGAAGTACCACTTGGAACACCACTACAAGAACTACGAGCTAGGGTTTGGTGTCACCTCCTGGTTCTGGGACAAGGTGTTTGGTACCTATTTGGATGAGAATTCCCCATTATCGAAGATGAAGTATGACTAGACAATACAAATGAAACCTTTCTATCTTTATGTACTTATGAATATGGTATATACATTTATCATTTTTTTTTTTAAAATTTTCAACCCAAATAAAAAAAATTTTTTTTTAATTTTCATTTTCTTGGTTAACGCCTCAACTTTTTTTTTTTTGGTTAATCATATCTTCGTACAAGGGGTTAAAGAGTTTATAAAGTTCAATGTCTTTACACAATCTTCCTTTGACAACAAATAAAGCAACCAAGAATAATAATAAAACCAAAATGAAGTATCCAAACGGGTTGAGCAAACTTCAATGTATCTCCACCAGACCCCTCTTCAAGGTCTCCAGTGTGCCATTGCAGAGAAGACACAACTCCTCCGACAACAGCAAGAACTTCACCCACTTTGGGTTCAAGACTGTCAAGCTTGAGGAAAAGGAAAAGCTTGTCGGTGGTGTTTTTTCCTCTGTTGCCTCCTCATACGACTTAATGAACGATGTCATGTCTCTTGGTGTTCACAGACTGTGGAAACAACACTTCATTCAAAAACTGGATGCTGGGAAGAGACTCCACTCAGCCGAGCCTCTCCACTTCATTGACGTTGCTGGTGGATCAGGTGACATTGCCCAGGGTCTTTTGGAAAACGCCAAGGACAAGTTCGGCGATGAGGTTTCCACTGTGGATGTTGTGGATATCAATGCTGACATGCTGAACGAGGGTGTCAAGAGATTCTCAACATTGACTAACATCAAGGACAAGGAGGAAAGAGTCAGGTTCCTTGTCCAGAACGGGGAGACTCTGGAGGACATTCAGTCAGACTCCAAGGACGTATACACAATCTCTTTTGGTATCAGAAACTTCACAAACATCCAGAAGGGTTTGGATACTGCCTACAGAGTCTTGAAGCCGGGTGGTATTTTCTTCTGTCTGGAGTTCTCCAAGGTTGAAAACCCCATTGTTGATCTTGGATACAAGCAATGGTCCAAAGTCCTGCCTGTCATGGGTTCTGTCCTGGCCAATGACTACGACTCCTACGAGTACTTGGTCCAATCCATTGAAAAGTTCCCCAACCAAGAAACCTTCAAGGGCATGATTGAAAAGGCTGGATTCAAGTGTTGCGGCTATGAGAACTTGACATTTGGTGTTGCCACCATACATTGGGGTATCAAAGTTTGAGACATTAAAAAAAATAAAAAAAAAAAAATCAAAAAAACATTATATATCTGATTTCATTCTTATCATATGTATCTCACATCAATCGGTACCTTCAAAGAAACCTTGTCACAATGATCAAACTTTAAATCAACTTTCAAGTAGTAAAATCTCGATATAATGCAGCTATCGAAAGATGGCAGAATGACCACATTTTGTTTATCCTTGTATTCTAAGTTGACTTCTAGTTCACACTCCATTTTCTTGTCAGCTTTCTGCCTCCATGACAGGTTTTCTATGTTGGAAGCTTTGAAAATGTTATCAATTGGGAACTCTTCAAAATTCAAAGTTGAAAACGACTCTATGTCGTTTTGTGTCATTTTACTTATCAAATTATCAAACCTGACCGTGTCCAGGGGCACGTCAAATTGTTTACACAATCTATGCAAACGTTCCTTGTGTAAGTCGTATTCCTTTCTACATTCTTTGATGCTTTTATAATAAATCTTACAGTTCTGCACGATTTGTTCCAAGAATTGTCGTTCCTTCAAATAGACACCTCCATCCACCAAAATGGGCAACTCTCGTTCTGTGAAGGCAGTCACCGCCACCAAGGTCACCCTAACGCTCTTGACTTGCGGCTTGTAGTTGATGTTTGAAAAGTTCTCCACTTCTATCCTCACAGGCAGCTTCTTGAGTACATAATCATCCTTCCCACTGGGCAGTTTCTGATCAACAACCTCGTCCCATATTTTCCTGTTAATGTTGCTCTTTTTCTCTCTCTTGTTGTAATCCTCTATGGATTTGTTCGTATGATAGGGCAACACCTTCAAGTTTCGTTCAAAAAAACAACTCACCTTCATGATCCCACTGATAATCCCTGTCTGGGCATGCTTATCCTGGGAGGCCATGGCAAAGAAGTCATTGATTTTGTCAAAAGATCCTGATTGTTTCTTTTTTAAATCAAAATTGAAGTTCTTGATAGTTTCAAATTTTTGCCTTGAAACATCCTCTGCAAAGGAAACATTGTTTCTCACAATGTGTGCATCTCTTTGTAAGCCAAGGTCTTTAAAACTTAGCTTAGAATCACATGACTCTCTATATTGTTTCTTTTCAATGATATCCTGATTTTGTATGTTCAAGTCCTCCCTACAGAATGTTTTGTCATCGTCCCAATTCTTCAACTTCTTGACCAATGTGTCCAGGTTCTCACACCTTCTCGAAACATTGGAGTTAAAGTTCGATAAGTTCTTACTGAACTCCTTGATGTCTACTTCTGATGTTTTGCCCTCAGTGTATCTATACTTGCTGTTGGAGCTTAGTGAGTTTGGTATGATTCTTATGTTGTGACACGTATCATTCAGTATGAGGTGTTGGTTATGCTCAATGTTTTTCTTCACCAGCCTGCAGTTGATGCTGTACTGGATACATGAGTACTCGTTGTCAAAGCCCGCTTTCAGAGTCTTCAAATCATTTCCGTGATTGATTGCTAGATGCTTCTTCAACTCAGCCGATACTCCAGATCCATATGATGCCAGGTCCGGACAGAGCACTGCGGATCCTCTTATCCCATTAACCCCATATCCCAACAACGGATTGCATTTCAGGTTGGCATTGTTCTTATCAGTCACATCATAGCCAAATGTCGGTGGCAATGCCAAATGCTGGGGGATCTGGTGCTTACAGTTGATATCCAGAATTTCCGATGGTATCTTAAAGCAAAAGTATTTCTTGTATGTAGTTTGCGGTTCTATCACCTTGTTGTTAGGAAGCCCCAATCTTGAGTTGTCAATTTCATCAACCCCACCTGGCCTATAGCCCACGCCTGAGGATATCTCAACATGTGAATATGACCATGTTGCAGAAAGATCATGTGTTTTCAATATCTTCATCCTTGTCACTTTGTGTGTGCTTCTGTTTCTCACCTGGACAGTTCCCTCAAATGAGACATAGAAGCCATCAAATTTGATGCTGTTGTTTGTTCTGTTTGTAAGCAAAAAATACCCCGAAATCAGCTCTCCTGATGAAAACTCTCTTAGACTGGTTTCCTTTTCCAACGGTGTGTTTGGCTTCACAGTGTTTTTGGTTAGTGTTATGCTGATGTCCAGTCCTGGATAAATCAGCTTTGGCAGTTCATGTATCTTGTCAACCTCAAATCTCAATCCATCGTTTTCCTCTCCATTACTTGAAGGAGTGAAGTTCTCTGCTGTTAAGGAGTTGTATTCAGGTGGATTCAAGGCATCAGTGCTCTCCTCACCAACGGCCAGAGGTTGTAACAGAACATTATCCTCAAGATCACAGTTGTCCAAGTCCTCATCTTTGTCATCTGGCAAGAACTTTACTATTGAGTCGTAGAATTGAAACGAGGGCAACACATCAACCAAAATCTCATCCTCGTCCTCGTAATCATCCTCTTGTTCCTCATCGGACATCATTTTCATCTCATCATCCAAATTCGGATGCGATGGAATCTTTCTTTTATAAAAAACTATATCAGAGTTTTTCCTCGCAAGCAGGTCTGCTCTGTTGATGTCATCATTGGCATACTTCATTTGCAATGTGTTAAAGCTGTCCACTATATCCTTAGCCTTTGTGCTTGGCTTACTGTCATAGATCTTCAAGTCCATGGCTGAAGGAAATGGTGTTTTGGAGTTGGCCTGTTCAGAGTTGGACTTTGCTACTCGTATGGTTCTGTAGATACCGTTTCTGTGCTTGGGTTTCTTTGCTGATTGGGCCCCTGCACTTAAACCATGACTTGATTTCTCATCTTTCGTATGGTCAAATATCTTCAGTAATTGACTCATGGTGTGCTAAAAAGAAAAAAAGAAAGAGAAAGCTATATGTGGAAGTATCGCTGGATTAGTCCTTGTTAATCTGTTTAGCAATACAGTCTAGCTCGTATGAACTTTCAAAGAGTTGCGCATGGATATGCCAAGCAATAATTCTTTCAAAAAAAAAAAAAAAAATGAAAAAAAAATGAAAAACTTAACGCATTTCAAAATGTTCATAGATTTCAGCACAATCAGAATACTTAATTACCTCGATGTCATTGGCCATGTTTCAACACATCTGTGCCAATTCCCTTATTGAATCAATAGAACAAAATCCTTATTTTTTTTTTTTTTTTTTTTGAATAAATAGAAAACTCTTTTCACTAGATGTATATACAAGTCATGCCGCTGTAACTAAGCATTTAATCATCCAAGTCAAAATACTTCACATCCACTGGTATTTTCAACTTCACAATATCACCGCTGTAAAATTCACACTCTATTTGCAGATGATAAAACCTACTGATCAAACAACTATCAAATGTGGGCAAAATAGTAATAAATGACTCATTCTTGTAGTTTAAGTTAACATCAATTTCAACTTCACACTCATCAGGCCCTATTTGAACATAATTCAGAAGCTCATCAGGCGGTATGACTGTTTCCTTGAAGACATTCCCAATCAACAAGCTCTCCACCCTCAAAGTCGCCAACGATTCAGTGTTTGTGTATGTTAGGTTCGGTATGAAGGATTCGAAAGATACCACTCTCTCGCTAATTCCGTTTCTCTTAGCTAAGTCATGTATTCTTTCAGTGTTTTCTTTATACTGTGTCTTCAGGCTTTTGATTTTTTCCAAGCTTTTCTCACTGTTCATGATGATCTGCTTCAAGAACTTGTCCTCTTTGATCATCATGTTGGCATCTAGCAGTATTGGCATAGATCTATCAGAGTAAGAAGTGTAAACACATAGCTTTGCACTGATACTCTTTACCTTCGTGTATTTGGTCATCTTTCCCTGATATCTTATTTTCAACGGTAAACTGGTTAGTTTGTAGTCTTGCACGGAGGAAGGAAGCTGATTTAAAATATCATTAGTCCACACCTTTAGATCCGTTTTGTTTCTACTATCAAGTCTGTTCAAGGATGCTATGTTTCTGGTCCTGTGATAAGGCAACGCCTTGAGATCCTTGTTTAGCCTTGTGGAAACACAAATATTCGTTTTACCTTTTGAGGTGCTGCCACTGTTGCCTGAATTTTCAGAATGAAAGCTACTGCTACTCTGAGTTCCAAAGATGGTGTTAAATTTATCCAATGAGGAGTTCGCCGTTTTTTTGTTACCCAGTACGGTTATTGATACTGAGTGACAATCCTTTTCTTTACGTATGTATCTGCCACTGTTCTGTAAGAAATCTGGCTGAGTAGCAAATACGGGAGATCTCATAGTCTTCAGCTGATCCCATGAAATCCTTTTATCTTTCACTTCATTGAAGTCCTTCTTGTCTGGTTCAGAAAGTAAATGCTCTGTGAAATCACCAGGGGAGAACATTTTGTCATCTTTCCATTGCTCAATTTTTTTCAAAAAAGTATCTAAGTGATCAATACTTTTGAACGTGGTTGCATCATGGTTACTCAAAGTTTTCTTAACGTGTGATGAGTCCACCAATGAGCTCTTACCATCAGTGTACTTGAATTTGGCATTACTCGATAATGTGTTTGGTATAATTCTTAAATTGTATGTTGTATTGTTAAATACATACAACCCTTTGTCACTCGAGTTTTTCATGACAAGCTTGGCCCCTATATGATAATTAATGTTAGATCCATCATAGTTGAAGCCATGCTTTAACTTAGAGGAAGCCCTTGGCTCCTTCAAGTGCTTTTTCAACACAGGTAAAACCCTTTCACTGTAGGATGCCATATCAGCAGTTATCAATGCAGACCCAACCAATCCTGTGTGACCAAAGCCTGTCAAATTATTTATTTCCAAATATTGGTTTTCCATCTTGTCATCATCCACCCCAAAGCTAGGTGGCAAAGATATATGGTTGGGGATTTGATGTTTACAATTAGTGTCCAAGATTTCATTTGGAACTTTGAAGCAGAAATATTTTTTGTATTTTAATTTAGGCTTTAAAATCTTACTGTTGGGCAAGCCCAATCTGGAGTTATCTGTTTGATCCAAAACAGTCGCATCATAATTCATTCCGGATGCCAACTCAACCTGTGAGTATGACCATATTGCAGACAAGTCATGTGTGTTCAAAATTCTCATAGTTGTTGACTTGTGTGTATCTTTGTTCCTGACATTGACCATTCCTTCGAGTGAGACATAAAACCCTTCAAACTTAACTGGGTTTGCTCCTTTATTACAAACCGTCACAAACCCATTAATCAACTCACCAGATGAAAACTCTCTAATAAGCGTTTGCTTATTTGTTGGCTTATTGGGCTCAACAGGTTCCTTTATTAGTGTGATTTTGATCTCAATCGAAGGTGATTTGTGATGCGGTAATTTATAGAGCTTGTCAACTTCGTATCTGCTGGATCCACCATTTTCTGCACTAATATTAGCATTAGATCTTGCGTTGTTGTCTATAATATATCCAGGTGGATTAGCATTTTGACCCGCGCTATTGCTTGATAGCATCGGGGACACAGTGTCTATCTCCAATAAGGATGGTGCAATATCATCTGCCTTGTCATCAGGCAAAAACTTGACCAATGAGTCATAAAACTGAAATGAGGGTAGAATGTCTATCAAGATATCGTTATCATCGTTTTCCGGGTTAGCTGAATTAACGCCAGGATGGGTTTCATCATCAATATCATCGAAATCGTCAAATTTTTTGGCCACGTTTTTCTTCAACTCGAACTCGTCTTCTGAACTGGAAAATCTTTTATAGTAAACAACATCATTGTTGATATTTCCAAAGTCATTAGATATGCTCTTGTCTGCTAATAAGTTGTTGATGCTAGAATTTTCTGGGTTGATTGTACTATTATTGCTTAGCGTAGTTTTCACAAACATGATATTGTCCTCGCTTCTGTATGGCTGCAGACTGACATCACTGGAGATAACAGGCTTTGAGGGGTTGACTGTTCTGTATATACCATTGACCACACTGGAGCTAGATTGTGACTTCAGTTCGTGTTTCTTTTCATTTGCTTTATTTTTATCAAAAAGCTTAGCGATGCCCACCATTGGGAGAAGAAAAAAACCAAAAAAAACAAAAGTAAAGTTTCGGTGTTAGGTATCTGATAGGTTTCTTCAATGAAGATAAACAATCTAAAGGCAAATGTACTTGGAGTGGAATGTTGAACTTATATGAGAGTTGTGGATACTGGCTTTGTATTCCACTTGAGTGGAGGAGGTGGAAAAAAAAAAAAAGGATACTGGAAAAACACAATAAACTGACTCATTTTTTCGGCGTAAACAGAACCCACACACTCGTGCCAGAAAAAAGTAAACTGAGCACATCCGCTGATGCATACCGAGCTATACATGAGGGGAGGGGCTTTTGTTTCTACAGTATACTCAGTATAATGCTCTTAGCCACAGTGACATTCTGTTCATAAAGCATATATGACAGTGAATTGATTCTAATATGCTGTATATATACTCATTACTTTATATAGTCTCTCAAGATAACTGGAACAGATGTTGGTGGTAGTGCACCGTACTCTGTGATTATCTTTGAAATGTAGCCTGGTGGAGTCAAGTCATACATGATGTTGAAGATGTTCAGACTTGGGTTTTCCTCCCAGTTATTGATGTTTTTGGTTTTCTTCGATTTCTTGTTCTTAGTCTTTGTTGATCCATTTGCTGATGAACCACTTCCATTCTTCTGTTGCTGACTTGAGCCTCCGTTCCCTTGCTGGCCAGATTTTATACCCTTTTCCTTTTCACTTTGTTGGCTCATTTCATCTTTCTTCAGTTGTTGTTCCTTCAAGTATCCTTGTCTTTCTTTTATGAATTGGTCAAGTAAATTATTTTTATAAAGATTCTCACAGACACCCACTTGTAACTTACTTGTACTTGTAACAATTTCATCCAAGATGTGATTGTCCGAATTGGAGTTGCTTAAGTTGGTGCTTTCGTCCATTAATGAGTCTATAAGGTCATTTGGATCAGCCAGCTCATTGAATGTCAAGGAATCCAACTGAACTCTATTTGTGAACTTTAAAGCTTCGCAACAAACAATAACTGGAATGTTGTGATACTTGGCTGTCATTGACAAAGCAGCGGATCCGACTCTACTGTATAAAAACCCATTGGATAGAATAGAGTGTGCACCCAAAAGGACACAGTCAATGCTCATGTTATCAAAAATGTATCCAAGAGATGTGATGAGAGAGTAAACGACATCAGTGAAGCCTAACTTCTGAAGATCATCAACAAATCTTTTCCCTTCAAACAATGGTCTTGAATCAACAACAATGATCTTAAAGTTCTTCTTTTCTTTCAGCTTGGCATGCTTAAACAGCTCAAACAACACTTGTGAATAACCGTATGTTATAACGCATCCATTGTCTGGAATATGCTGAGTGGCAGTGTTAACTATAACCTGCTGAGCCACTAAGATCCTTTCATTCTTGAATGTTTCCATGTCTTCAATCAACTCTAACTTCAATTCCTTTTCGGTTTTCTTCTTGGTATCTTTGGCTTGATGACCATTTTCATTGCTGATACCCAAAACTGAAATTCTTTGTTTGAACCATCTGATGAAATTACCCATTGATACGGACAACGGTCTGGACTTGATTAAGAAGTCAATTTGATGAGACAAATACTGTGTTAGACTTCTATTCATAACAGTACCTGCAGGAGTTACATAGTCCATTACCAAGGTTTTGAAAGCATCTACCAATGCTATGCAACGTGGGGTGGATCCAACAATATTGTAGCTTGCATATGAATCAGTCAACTTCATGACCTCTGGATGAATTATGTCCTTGGTTATGATCATATCCTTGATTTGAGATGACAACTCGTTGGAGTGGTCATCTAGATCTTGCTTAACTGATGATGGAAGAATAGTGGATAGATTGACTAAGTAATCTGCCGAATTAGGTAAATCAAACAGATCCTCAACTTCTGGCTTGTACTCTTCTTGAGCCTCCATGGAAGACACATTCTGGTGGGCCAAGTAATTCAAAGAACCAACGGCCAAACCTTGGGTTGTTATCTTACCTAATTTGGAGGATGTTATAACAGATGACAAGGCCAGCAATGAGGACTTTCTCTCTTTTGCTGTTTCCAAATGACCGAACAAGTTTGATCTTTCAGATGTGTTCAATCTCTTTAGCTTTTCAGCTTCCAATTTCTTCTTTTTGGCAATAGCCTCTTGTTCTTGCTTTATCTTTTGCTTTTGTAGTCTGATTTTCTCTTGTTGCATTTGTTGTATCTTTTGTTGTTGCTTCTTCTCCTTTAAAAGCTTTGCTTCTGCTTCCTTTTCTTCTACAGTTTGTCCTGATTGCTCAGCCTTTTTGGCTAGTCTTTTTGCTGCCTTTTCCTTCTTTTTCCATTCTTTCAACTCTTTGTTGCTCAATCCTGCTGGAGGTACAGATGAGCCTTCAACTGGTGTTGATTCTTGCTTAACCGGTTCACTTGTAAAAGCAGAGACCTGTGTATCACTCATTGCTTGTAAAAAAAAACTGTTTTTTGGTTCTGGATACAGTATATATTGCTCTATCTAGGTAATTGTTTTTCTGTCAAGACTGATGATGTTTGATGAATCAATGTCCTTACTCATTGCCCTAGTATCCAAAAAAAAAAAAAAAAGAAGAAAAAAAAATTTTTTTATATTTTTTGCTCAGTACCAAATTTGGTGTATACAGATCACGTGAAGCCTATATAGAAATATGTCAACGACCATGCAATTACAAACCTATATGATAGCCTTCAAGAGGCCATCTCATATCATTTGTAAATAGCAACATCTGCATAATATCGCATGCTTATGAATGATTATTATTTGCCATAAATTAAATATAAGTTTTTTATAGACATTTTACGTTTCTGACATTTGAACTAGAGTACCCACTGTGGAAGTATTAATACTCAAAATCTTAATCTTTAACCAGATTTGAGAATACTTTTCTTTTATCTGCATTTAATTTTATACATTATGAATGTATAACTCTTCCTGCATTTTGCAATTTCAAAAGCAACTCTTGTTAAAACATTTGTTAATTTCATCACGTAATAAGAATAAAAGGTAACATTAGTATATTATGAAAATTCGAAAAAAAAGGCTTGGGTTAATAAATGGGTTTATATATAAAAAAGTGTGTTTAGTTACAATCTTTTAAGAAACAATTTATTTGTCCAAAACATCAGCATCGAACTTTTGCTTGAACCATTCGATGGTGTCTTCAGCAACAACTCTGTGGTTGTTACCAACTCTACCTCTACATCTCTTTCTTCTGGCGACTCTGTTACCTGGTCTACCCATGACAACGAAGAAGTCCATACCGTAAATACCAATGGATGGGTCGTACTTGATACCTAAGTCAATGTGTTCTTGGATACCGAAACCGAAGTTACCAGTGGAAGAGAAGTTTCTCTTTCTCAATTGGTATTCCTTGACCTTCAAACCTCTTTCTAAGATTTCGTCAGCCTTTGGACCTCTGATGGTGACATGAACAGCAATCTTTTCGTTTCTTCTGATACCGAAAGTTCTGACAGTGTATCTAGCCTTGGAGGTAACTGGAGTTTGACCAGATAATTGTTCTAAAACCTTGGAGGCTCTGGTTAATCTATCACCAGATTCACCAACGGAAATGTTTAAGACCAACTTTTCGATCTTTAATTCTCTCATAACATTTTGAGCTTTAGCAGACATCTTTGAAATTATGTTTGTATATGTTTACGGGGGTTTGATAGTTAATACTCTTTGTTAATTGATAATTAAACTATATAAGCCATTTGAGATAATTTAATTTACTAAGAAACGTGATTACTTTCATTGAATGTAGAAAAAAATAATCTGAAGAAAAATTCTTAGCATGAATATTTTGTGTTTTTTCTTTTTTGATTTTTTTTTGATCAACATGGTTTATTTTATGACAATTTTTGTCAACCTGAGAATATCATAATTACCACTTTAGGAAAATAAGTTTATTTCTGAAAAAAAAATAATTCAAGATATTTTTTTTTTTTTTGTAACAATTTTTTTAGAAAGATATTTCACGTGATTCGGAGTTAATCAAAAAACCAAAAAATATTATTCAATCACTTTTGGAAGCGTTGCAAACACACGAACACTGGCCCAAAGAAAAACAAAAAAACAAAAAATTGGCGGGTGGCAAATTTGAAAGGATCTATCTAACTCACACAATATATCTTAGTCAAGATAGAAAAATAATCAGTAACACAACTCCAAGTAAAGTCAAAATCATTTATTATACTGGGACACACGAAAAGTGGTTATTTAATAATAAAGTAAAACAAGTACTCAAACAAGAATCACAGGTACACTATACCATAAAAACTTTAATTTTCCACCTATAATGTTATCTAATATCGCGGACTCTTTATCACAATCCAATAATATTCTCCAAAAGGAAGCTAATGGTTTGCCCTTTCAAAACCAAAAAGAGCTGCTATCCAATCAGAAGTTCAACAAGCTTGCACCATCCATAGCCATGGCTCCTGTATCAAACCCTGCAGAGTTTTTAAGAGCCCATACTGATGATTCAAAAAATCCGGACTGTGCCATTAAAATTGCCCATGGTACCACAACGTTAGCTTTCAGATTCCAAGGGGGTATTGTTGTGGCAGTAGACTCCAGAGCCACTGCTGGCCAATGGATTGCATCTCAAACCGTCAACAAAGTCATCAGAATCAACCCATTCTTGTTGGGTACATTGGCTGGTGGTGCTGCTGATTGTCAATACTGGGAAACCTGGCTAGGAACACAATGTAGACTATATGAACTAAAAAATAAGGAAAGAATATCAGTTGCTGCAGCATCAAAGATCTTATCTGATTTAACCTACAACTACAAAGGTGCTGGTTTATCCATGGGTACTATGGTCTGTGGCTACACCAAGAAGGAAGGACCAAGCATATATTACGTTGATTCCGATGGAACCAGATTGAAAGGTGATTTGTTCTGTGTTGGTTCAGGTCAAACCTTTGCCTACGGTGTTTTAGACAGCAATTATAAATGGGATCTTACTGTGGAAGAAGCCTTATATCTAGGAAAGAGATCCATTTTGGCAGCTGCCCACAGAGATGCCTACTCTGGTGGTTCCATCAATCTATATCATGTTACAGAAAACGGTTGGATATACCATGGTAATCATGATGTTGATAAGATTTTCTGGGAAATCAAAGAAAAGGAAAAGTCATTCAACAACGTCATAGGTTGATTAGTTATATATAAACACTTTACAAAAAAAAAAAATAGAAAAAAAAAAAATAAAAAATAATTAGCTTGATTTGATTGTGATTTTAGTTACAATTTCAAGTAAAAAAAATATGTATATGAAAGTCACAGTTTTTAAACTACAACTGAAGGTTCTGTTTTGGCATTATCATCATCCGAGTCATCGTCGCTATCACTGTCATCATCACTGGAAACATCATCACTACTTGTTGATTCGTTTGCCTTTAGGGGCTTACGACTACTGTCTTCTGAAGCCCCTAAAACTCTAGCTTGCTGAGGTGAAGAGCTTTTGGATGATATTGATTTTGCAGGCTTTAGGTTTTTGGCCTGAAAAAACTTCGATAGCGATGCTGGATCAAAGTTAGTGGTGCTTGGCTTGTAGACAGCTTCTTTGGAGCTAATTTTGGAGCTACTAGGAACAACCTGGCTCTTCAACAAGGATGTCGTGGTTGTGACCTGCTTACCCTCAGAAGAGATGCTGGTGTTCTTCATGGTTGGTTGAACACTGATAACACTGGTTGATGCCACGGCTTTTTTTCTAGGTTGTTTGTTAATATTCTTCAAATCAACTTTCACTTTTTTGTAAACACCACCGGTTTCATTATCGGGTTTCCTCTTCAAACCTGCATTGGAACTCTTATTTCCATATCCGTCAGATCTTCCTGAACTTGATGATGGATCCGTCTTCATTGTTAAGATTCCAAACTGATTCTTTTTGGAACTACCTATTTCTTTATGCTCTGATGATTCAAATTTCAATTCACCCTTCATGGATATTTTTCCTCGCTTACCTCCAGTGGCAGCAGTACTACCCACAGTGACCTTTCTTTGGGCACCAACAGTGGCCTTGGTTGTCTTCAAACGTTCTTGTTGCTTAGGTGTCAACTTTTTAGCTGGCGGCTTAATTTCTTTGGGTGGAACCCAAACATTACCTGTGGTTTGGAAATACTCCTTTTTAGCCTCATCCAAATCTCTTTCAAGTTCTTGTGGAGTTGGCAATTTGACTATTTGACTTGACTTGTTACCCGTTACTTCTCTAAGGGAAGCATTACAAGCCGCTGCCAAAATATAGTTCAGCTGTTGGGGATTCTTATCCATCAAAAACCCCAGGGGATTTTTTGTCATACCAATCTTTTTGGAAACCTCATTAACTTTTTGTATAGTTGATGCCAATGCCTTGGTTAGTACTTTGGAAATAGTTTCCTTGTCCAATCCTTGTCTATCAGTTGTCAAAATCAACAGTTGTTCTTGCAAATAGACTAATGTACGCTTTTGCTTTGAATCATTGGTTTCTTTTAAGTTGATCTGCTTAGGCAATCTTTGGAAAAACTTCCTCTTGGCTTCCTTATTAGCATCTTCTACCTTTTGTTTTTCTTCCTTTTCTCTTCTTTCTTCCTCTTGTAAAGTTTTTATGTAATCATAGTCCAACATCCACAACCAACTTTTACCTTCCTTAGGACCCTTTTTAAAGTACTTACCACTTTGCAAGGCGTTTCTAACTGATGACTGCCATCCCTTGTTACAATACTCATAGTAAGGATACATTTCTTTCATCTTTTCATAGATACTGGATAGATTCATTGTATCGCCTTCCTTGAAGGTGACTTTTTTGAACACTTCCAATAAAATGTCTTGATATGAGAGTTCTGGCTTTTGTCTATATTGCTCTGGAATTTCCTCAGGTAAATATTCCTTTTTCTTGGGCTTCTTGAGAACGGTCTCCTTAGGTATAGTAGCAAGTGGTTGTTCAACTTTGCCGTTTTCAGGCTTTATAGCTGCTAAACTGGCCAGTGAAGGCATGATTGTTGTTTTTGGAGCTTTAGATGCGTTTTTGGCAGCCTCTCTTGCAGCCTTGGCCTTAGCAGCAGCAGATGGAGCCTTCGCCTTTTTGGTAGTTAATGTTGAAGTGAACACCACTGGCGTGATTTTATCCTGTTGCTGTTGCTGTTGCTGCTTGGCCAACAGCTCAAGAGCAGCCTTTTGTTCTTTCTTTTTCTTTTGGTTTTCTTTTTTCTTTTCAGTTAAGGCCTTCTTAGCCTTTTCCTTTTTGATGGTGTTGGCAACATCTATTTCTTCCTTGGTTTTAAAACGATCACCTGACTTACTATATTCTGGAATTGAGGATGCATCTTGAACAAAGACAAATGGAATGTTGGCAATTTGAATCTTAGTGTCATTCGACAAAGCCACCGTGACATCCTTCCCAATAAATTCATCGTTCACAAAAGCACCGTTTTTCCCCAGAACAGTCATTTCAAATTTTTCATTGTTGAAGTTGTAGTATATTTGAGCATGCTTTCTGGATATGCTCTTTGAAGTACCCAAATTCACATCGACATTATCTTTATTGGAATAATTGTATTGTTGTGCAGTCACAACTCCTGTTTGAGATGGATCATTGGTTGTTGGCTTTCTACCTATGGTCACTTTCAAAGTTTGAACATAAAAAGTCGAATCTGCAAAATCCAGTCTGGCATAAGCTGAAATATCAGCATCAGACACATTTAATGTATTTGGTATGCTCATCTTTTTTGTTGATTCCAAAATGGTATTATCTTTGATGGATGATGGATTGACAGATGAAGCTGCCTCCTGCTTTTTGATAATCATGCTAGGGGTGGTTAATTGTTTTTCTATAGTTGAAGTAGGCTTGTTTTCTATCGTTGACTTGATAATAGGCGTGCTCTTAATGGCTGATTCCGGCAGACTCGGTGTATTTTTGGCAATATCATTAGTCGTACTTACGCTATTAATCTTGGATTTGAGTTTCAATCTTTCCTTCATATCAGTGTCAAATTGGTCATCATCACCATCGCTGATCGCGTTTTCATTTTGCAAGCTTTTGTATTTTTCCATTCCAATTATACTAGGCCTCATCATTGAAGTCAGGCTTGAATTTCTTCTTTGACTTAAAAACATATCATCATCTTTCCCATTGAGACTTAGAAAAGAATCCATCACACCGTCCATATTGATACTATCCTTTCTCCCATTTACTAATCCACCAAAGCTTATTTTTCTATTTGAGAATCCTATTGAAGGCTTATGTTGAGAAGCACCCATAAACGGGGAAGTACTGTTTGGATTCTTGTTGATATCATGCAAGCCAAATCTTAAAAAATCTTCATCATTGTGATTACTTTGAGGGACCTTTGAGTCATGTGAGTTTTCCTTACTAGATTTGTTACCAAAGGCACCGACCATCATTTCCGCATTTAGATCTATAGAATCTCTTAAAAAACTGTTTCTTTTTGCTAAACTCAAGTTTGAAAAACGTCTGTTATTCAAGGACGCATTGTTGTTTGTTATCACAGGAGTTATGTCCACTGGGTTGCTTTTGCTCAATGGATGACCAGATGAGGTCAAGTTGTTTGAAGTGTTTGGTTCACCTTGAGACATTGATCTCAAAGAATCTCTAACAGGATGGTCCTCTTCAAACATACTCATAGACAATCTCGACTGCCTTAGGTTAGACGAATCAAAGTCCCCAAGAGCGGCTGTTAGCAACATTGAGGTAGAATCACGTCTTTTACTCAAAGATTGGTCATTTGTGCTTTCATCTCCTTTGGGTTTTTCTGTTTGTTTGTTATCCTTATTGGACTTGCTTGCAAAATTAAGATCTGAATTCATGAACTCCATTGTGTCCAGTGATGATAAAATATGAAGATTTTTCTAGATTCAAACTGCGACACAAAAAGGTATTACTATTAGTTTTTTTTGCTCTTGTTCCTGCTACTGTTTGAATGGGACTACTTCGTCTACAGTGAATGTATATATGTTTTGTTTGATGGTATTTGATTGATGTTTTTTTTTTTGTTTACAATGTTTATCAATTAAGGTAGAAAAATAAATCATTTCGGGTGAAATTAACAAAAAACAAATTCGGTAATCGTATCGAAAAAAAAAAGAAAAGAAAAATTTTCAGAACCACGCGCTACCAATTCATTGTGATTTCTCAAATAATTACAACTAAGATCATAACATATATGTTCATGTGGATGATTCTACTTTAAAAAAATAGAAAAGAAATTATATCAAACTCTAATATGTACCAATCTATTTATTTCTTCAGCTGTCAAAGTGCAGTCAATTGACTCCTTTAAGTCATCTTTCAATTTGTATGTCACAACACGCTGTTCATCTGTTGATTGTTGGAAATCCATCTTGAGATCAAAGTTCAGGACTTCAATTACTTGACGAACTTTGTCAAACTCCAATCTCAATGAGTAATCCATCATGTCTCTTTTGTTGTCTGTGGCTAGTGTCTTAATGATAAAGTCAATTTCCTTTTCTAACTTCACGACTCCCAACGCATTGATTCTCGTTAAGTGGAAAATCTTCTTACTTATGATTTCATTCAGGAATTTGCAGATGTTCTTTTTCAACTTATAGTGGATATTCGGAAGTAGAACATTTTCATAAGGTTGTAGCAAGTAGCGCAACTTTTTGATAAACTCTGATGTCTCATGCATGTTGGTTAGGTCAGATGGATTACAAACATATTTGAACGTGAACCCATGGGCGTTCATACCAAGTTCATCTATCAAGGGCAATTCTAAATTCACATTTGTGTCTTTGTTCAAGTTTATAGGTGCCTTTGGATTGCTGTTCAAAATATGCACACTGAACTCATAGATATTATCCAGAATACCAATTTGGAATATCTTATCTGCATAGTTATCCAAAATTTTTGCAATATACTCGTCTGATCTCTCCATTATGTACGTGATTTTATCTGAAAGTAGCTTTGCATTGTCATTAAAGACAAAAGTTGAGCTTATAATTGTGCTAGTTAAGTTGTCCTGTGAGTTGTATTCGGGTTCCAAAAGCTCATCAATCAACAACTGTTGTAACACACTCTTCACCGAAGCTATCGTGTTCAAGTATATCAACAGTAAATGAAAATTTTTGACATTTAGATCATCGGTTAATTCATTACTTACAATATAATCAGAACCTTGTTGAACAGCATTGCTGATAAAGTTCTTTCCCAACTTCACAGCCTGTTGCTGTTGATGGAAAATTGATTGGGTGTATTGTTGTATGTTGAAAAGACCTTTGCCTTCATTGACTGCTTGCTGTTCATTGGAAGTTGTTGTGTTTAAGCTGTTTTGTAACTCAGTTAGCTTTTCTTTGCTTAAGTAACGCTTCAAATCAGTGGTAACTATCGACAAGTCCCCGATTTTCTTCAAAAGTTGCTTAATGAAGCCTGAGTTTATAAAATGGGAAAAACATATGTTTTGTAAAAAGCTTTCAAAAAATTGGAAGTTTCCTGTATTTATGAACAAAATCAAAAACTTTTTAAACACAATGGAAAAATCATCTAAAACAGAAGATACGGGGTAATCCTCACTGTTGTGGTCCAAGTCAACACTTTCAAAGGAGTTGATGTATCTGTTTATATCAGGGATTTTTTCCATTTTGAAAATTAAGTTCAAACTTAATGTAACATTTTGCTTCAATATGTTGATGAAGTTGTCATTTTGATGCAGTTCATAAATTTTCTTGTTGACCTGACAGTTGGTCAGACATAAAGGTTTATTCACTATTGAACTTTGGTTGTCATCTGAAGAAAATAGGTTGTACTTGAAGCAAAAAAACTTTTCAAACATGTTCCAAACTCCTATGATATCAAAGAGCTTATTGATAAAGCTCTCTAATTCATGGTCCTTCCCAGCAAAGTCTTCATACACCAAGTCAATAATGTCTTTTTGTAGTCCTGTTTTATCCTTTATCAATGAGTCCAAGGACATGTCTATAATCAAGCTGCTCTGCACGTCCAGTTCAACAAGTATACCTTCCAGTGCCTTTGTCAACCAGGACTTATCTGAGTAGTAGTTCTTCAAGATCTCTAGGTGTGTGTTGATGATTGCACTGGCAACCTTCAATAGTTGAAATAGGGAGCCCTGAACATTGTCTGATTTGGACTGCGTGGTGATGATATCTCTTGATGCATCAGAAATGATGGATTGAATGTACTTTGTGTATTGGTCAACACCTGCTTGGTTTTCGTTCAGTAATGGGAATGACTTAAGGGCATGGTCCAAAAAATCTGAGTACCTGTACTCAACCTTCTTGTACGTAAGTAGCTTTTTATCCTTTTCCAACATCCTGGACGATTCTATGAACATCTTCTTGATCAATGCCAGCAGAAACTTGAAACTGTTATTGACAATGTTTATTGGTTCATCAGGAATTTCCAAGCATGGCAAAATCTTGTTGGCAAAGGATGTCTTTAAAACAGCAAATTTGTCAAGTTCAGGAAAAATTTTGGTAACTTCGGCATCAATCAAGCTGTATGCTTCACAAGCCTTGAAGATTAGTTCATATTGGGATAATATTAAATCAGTTTCAATTTCATCAATGTTCTCAAAGTAACTCAAAAAGCTGTATTTCAAGTTCATATTTATCAGCAAGCTTGTGATATGGTTATTCAGTTTTATGAGCAATGGCTTCACACAGTATAGACACTTGATATAGTTTTTGACTAAACCAATCTGAGTGTCTTGTTTCTTATTAGTTAGGATAATCTCTTTCAAGTGATCCAGATTTTCATGCTTTTGCTTTAGTAACTCGGTTTTTTCATTTTGTTGAAACTTTGAATAATTTAAACCAATGGAGGTTTTTTGCAGTTCTATGTTTCGTAAAAAATTCTCATAGTTGGGAATCAAAACAGTGTTGATAATGGATGTTAGTTCATCTTTGCACTGGAATTTCAAAGACTCTAGGCTTTTTGAAATGGTTAGTAACTCATCAGATGTACTAGCTGTGGTTAATTGATTTTTAAGTATAACGCTCAAAGAATGTTCATATTTCTGTGTCAGTTGTTCATAATATTGCTGATCATTGATATATTCATCAGTATAAGTGTTCATTTTTGTTTTTGGTATGACAACAGGGTGGATATGAAGAACAGTAGCACGTGATGGTTTGCAATTATGTATATATGACAACACCTGATTTATTATGGATTGAAGTACACAGTTTCCTTTAAGATGTTTAGTATCTGATTATAATAATTAAATAGAAGGCAAAAACACGTCTGTGAAAAGTTTCAACTTGTGTTTGTTTGTCACCAATGCTTGTAGGGACGCTTTTGAAAAAAAAAAAAAAAACAAGGCAGTGTCCTCTTATGTCCGATAAAAGGGGGGCAACAAACGCTTACTACAATCAACAAAACTTTACAACACAATTGGCTTTACTTTAACAAGACACAATTACATTATATACATTAATGATTTGTTTCCTCAACGATACAATATTAGAGTAGATTCATATATAAGCACTACATACTAAAATAATAGTCATTATTAATTTGTGGGTTTAGATGTGAATTAATTAGAAATTTGTTTATTATTATTACTTTTTGAAATCAATAGGCTTAAGCAGCTTCTTCGTAAACTTCTTGCTCTTCTTCTTCTTCAGGGACCTCTTCGTCCTCGTAGTATTGACCACCAGTGAAGGACAAAGTAGGCTTGATTTGAGCGGTGTCCAAGGTCCAGTTGGACAAGGCCTGTTCAGCATCAACAATGATTTGCTTTGAGGCTTCGTAACCATCGTAGGCAGGTCTGGTTTCACCAGGAACAACAGGAGAGTCGTCAAGCAATTCCAACATGGCCTTACCGTAGCCAGCAATCAAGGCTAGCTTTTCAGAGTGCTCAATGATGGAGTCGAACTGGTAGTTGAAAGCAGCTCTCATCTTGCTTCTGGTGATGTTGGACAATTGGGCTTCAGCAACCAAAGACTCGGCTTCAGCTCTGATGGCTTCTTGTTCCAATACCTCTAGCTTAGGGGATTGGGGATCCTTGTATTTCAAGTAGGCAATCTTGTCAGAGATCTTGTCCTTTCTGTCTCTGGATGGTTGGACAGACTTTTCAATGTCTCTGATTGACTTCAAGGTCAATCTGTATTGGTCGTATCTGTCGATGAACTGGTCATCCAACTCAGAGATTTCGTAGATCAAAACACCTAGCTTGTCAGAGATATCAGAAACATCATCGTCGTTTTCCAAACCCCAGATAGACAGTTGTCTGGCAGCAGCCTTTCTTTGGTTGGAGACCAAGTCCAAGGATCTCAAAACGTTCTTTTCAATCTTGATCAGTTGGTTTAATTTTCTGGACAGTTCAGGACCAAAGGAGCCAGCGGCTTGCTTTCTGAAGTTGTAAGCTAAACCACCTTTACCAAAGAACTTGGACTTGGTGGAGGACTTTGGAGGAGGAGGGTTTTGCAATTGAGCTGCAGTAGGGGCTCTTTCGGATCTTAAGGAGTATGTTCTGTTCATTGTCTTATGATTTATCTATGGTTTTGTTATCTTTTTTTAACATAACCTAAATAAAAGATTTTGAAATATATAAAGGGTTAAACATTAATCAGGTACCATGTTATTATAAACTCAGCAATTCCCTGTGAGCTCCCCTTAAAAAAAAGTAAAAAGCCAAAATAAAGGAAAAACAGTTAAACCTTTGTTTCGCCCGACTTAAAAAAAATTTTTTTTTCACTTTGGTTCCCACCATCTTTTATCGTTTTCCGAGTAGGGTGTTTTTTTTTTTTTTTTCTAGGGGAGCGTTGGGACCACTCACGCTTTTTCATTTGCGCAAGGGAAGGAAAAAAGAAAATATATAGACAACTGATTAAGGTTGAGGTTACATATCCATGATTACGTATTTATTCGTCATTTATTAGTGCCAGCAGTCTTGCTTGTTCCTTCGCATCACTTGATCTTCCCAGCAAATCAGAGTCAGGCTTGATTCTTAGCTTTTCCTTGATTATTGGATAATTCAACAGTCCAGGATGCTCTCCCTGCTTACAGTCCTCGCCTGCTCCACAAAAGCCCCGCATGTAGTTCGGACATAAGCGACAGTGCACGTGCTTGAACTTACACGCAGGCCCCATGTAGCAGAACCCAAGCTTGTACGACTCACAAACCTGCCTGTATCTGAACTTTCTTTTGATTTTGCCTGTCTTTTTGCTTTTCAACTTCACTTTGCACTTTACTATTCTCTTGTCCTTCAGCAGTCTTTCCACCATTGCCTTGTCCTCTTCCACTGGTGGATAGTTGTTCAGTATTCTGTTGCTTATCACATAGTCACCTGAGCCCTTGTTCCTCAAGATGAACTCCAGTTCGGATGATATGTCCTTTTGACTTCCCAATCCTAAAGAGGACTCGCCACCTGCTGTACCAAGATATTGCGAGATAAGATATCCATTGTTCTTGTCCATGTGCTGGCTCAAACACTCCTTTCTTCTCTTTATCTGGTTCTTTGCCAGCTGTGTTTTTTCTTCCGTTATTTTATCCACAATTTCCTGTTTTGCCTCCTCTGTCATATCCTCATTGATCATCTTCTCCATCTTCTCATCAGCCTCGTGAAATCTCTTGACTTTTGAGTCCTCGTTTCCTATCAGCAAGCCCGTGCACATCCCATGTTCCTGGTAATGGGCACACTCGGGCATCCTCTTCAGGTTGAACTCATGCAGGTATTCACACTGATCGTTTTTCTTACACAGCCCCTTCAGCCAATGTGCACACACCAGCTTGTTGAATGACTTTCCTGATATGTGCTTTCCAAACGGACACACCGTGTGCACACCATAGTCGCCATTGCTGCTCGCGGCATTCGCACTGACCTTTGCTCCACTTTCATCGCCACCGAGGCCCTTGTTCCCCAAAAACCAGTCGGGATCATGTCTGTCTGGTCGCTTGTAGTTGTAGAACGGACATGCTCGGATGTCCACCCTTGGATCAAAGTTGTACATCGTGTATAGCTTGTCCTGGAACTTGAACTTGTACTTTTTCTTTGGATCCTTCTTGATGAGTCCACTCCCCACCTTGCTGTACAGCTTCTTCTTGTTCAGTGGCTTCTGCACGATGTGTGTTATCTTCGATGGGCTTCCGGCCACGGGCATCATTGGAAACATGGGCTGTCCCATCATTGGAATGTTCATTGGAGCCGCCACATTATTCCCGGCATGCTTATTATTGAAGTTTTTGTTATATCCTGACATCTAGTGATTTTAAGTTTTTTTTTTTACACAGAAAAAGAGAAAATGGCAAGTTTGTGATATGTTGTACTGTATAATTAATAAAGAACACCACCTTACTTGGGTCAATTTAATATAAAATTATAGGGTAGTCAATGTATAAGTATATGTATAAATATGAAGGCTGCCATCTGAAAATAGTACTGGAGAAGGAATGGGGGAAAAAGAAAAAAAATTTTTTTTTTTCTTTCTTGCTTAAAAAAATTAACAGTATTGCACGTGACCACACACAAGCACCATTAATCAAATGCACACATTAGCAATACCTAAAGCAAAGTACAACAATCATAAAAAGTAAAAGGGTAAATTAATATCAAGTGTATATACAGTTTAGAATTGCCTTCTTTTATTTTGTTTTTTCTTTTTGCTATGAATGTATTTATTATCATCATCTTCAATCAAGCTGTGAAGGCCATGAAGAAGGTTAACAAACCAGCTCCTCTGAATACAGGCTCCTTACCTATGAATGTTATGAACTTGTTGGCTGTGGAGCAGATCTTGTCTACAAATGAGTTGGTTGAGCTGAAGGTTTTAAATTTAGGCAATCTGATGATGTTTCTGGCAGCCAAGATCTCTAAGAAGATGGCTGTTACTGTGATGAAGTAGCCAATTCCAGTGTAGAAGTACTTGACAGTGGTTCCACCAACTAAACCGAACAAGCACCCAACAACAACCTCTCTGTACAGCTTGTGTCTATGATTCTTGGAGTTTGTGAACCCCTCGGTTTCTGAGATCGGTGTGACTCTTTGTTCCTCACCAATCAACTCCTTTTTGACATGCTCACCTGAATCAACAAGATCACTTAGCGAGGACTTGCTCCCCAACACATCATTCTTGACCGTTTGCTGCAATCCATAAACACCATAGCCACCAACAGCAAACAAGGTCAACAGAGAGTAGCCAATTTTTGATGGTTTATGGCTTAGAGAGCTTATCTTTGAAACTGGCTGCTTGTAGTTCAATGCAGCTTTGCTTATGGAAAAGTGTCTGAAGGAAGACTTGAAGATGTTTTTCTGGATGAAGCCAGATGATTTGATACAGGACGTGAACATTAGATGAGTTTGTGTTTAAAAGTTGCCAAAATGCTCTGCTTCGTACTTTTAATTCTGGTGTAAGTGCTCGTTTAAACTGTTAGATCAATGTTTAACGTGATAAGATAACACACAAACAGATATAAATATAGGCCACCCAAACTGTTTCTGGTATCACACATGTCTCCATATTTGCACGTAACACTTTTTTTTAGGGGTAAAAAAAAAAAAAACAAAAAAACAAAAAATATAAAAGATGGATAAACGTAAATTACGTATATAATTTTTGTTTCGTCTAAACTACAAAAATAAGTACAGGGGTTGATACTCTAAACAGGCTTCAGTTAAGTGTTTACACCAGTATATTTTCACTCTTGATTGTTCTTGACTATCTCATCCAACTTTCTCCAGTAGTCCTCTCTCATCTTATTTCTCAGCACTATGGATGCCTGGATCCCATTCAACGACTTGTTTTTCCTAGGGTAGATGATCATGTCATTGTTAGTATCCACAGATCTGTTTTCTTCTTTCTTTAAAATCATAAAATTCTTCTTACAATGCTCCAAATACATTCTTTGGCACTGTTCATAGATCTGATAGTTCGTTTCCAAAAATATCTTCAACGCCTTGAAGGCCATGGCGTGTATGGCCTTGTTCCACGATCCTGAATGGATGGCCTGCTCCACAAGCATGAAGGGGTCCTGATCCTTTATGAGAAGCTCGTTGATGTTCTCCATGGTGTGTATTCTTTTGTCATATCCGCTGTGCTCATCCTCTATCACGTCCATGTTGTCATCGGCATTTTCATCCTTCGTGTCATCAACTTCCAGCTGACATGTTAGTTCATACAATGCAGGAAACAAGACTGGCAACACAACATCACAGTTCTCAATGATCAGGTTTAGGAAATACTCGTTGTTCCAAAAGGTCAATACTCTCTCTGCCACTTGGAAATGATACGACTGTATACACTTGGTCAACTGCACACACAAGGGGATCTGTATTTTGACAAACTCGGAGTTCTCCATGATCTCAAATATATCCTCGATCTCATTCAAAAACATAATTTCCTTTGTTGAGTTGATCTTTGGCCAGTACCTCAAAAGACCCATCACCACTTCCTCCGTCATCAATGGTTCCTTTTCCAAAAACTGCACAATGCAGTATGCAAGCTGTGGATGGTACAGGGACAAGCATCTGACCTTGTGCAGTGGAATCAAGACTCTGATCAAGAAAATCTTGTGCTCATCCTTCAACGGCAAGGCAAACCCGTTGATGATGGAGCCCAGGATTTCTAGTAGTTCAGCAACACCATTGAACTTTTCAGTTTCGTAAATCATCTGCAAGAGAATGTTTGCCATGTTCTTTCTGATGAATGCCCTCAACGACAAAAACTTACCGTATATCCTGTGCAAGGCTGTCTTCAGGGAATCCCGTTCTCTGACATCCTCACTGTCAAACAACTGCAAGAGCCTCAAAATGAAGTTCTGGTTGACATATGGCTTTGCACTTGTGTGGTTGAAATCTGGACTTTCAATGAACCTCAAAAAGAACTCGTACACCAAGGACATGTGTGGCCATGCAATCTCGTTTATAGGCTCGTCCTCATCAGGATCATAAACCTCGCCCTGTGGGTTGGATGAGGGAGGTATGGATCTGAAAAGATTCGTTTTGAACATGTCAACAACATGGTAGTAGATCTCGTCTGGGTATGTCATTCTGTAGTTGACTACAAATTCTATCAGCTGCTCAAGATACAAGGTCTTTTGTTTCTGCAAGGCTGTTTCCTCAATTTCACTGAAATCATAAAGCACCTTACACTGCTCCAATTTGTCTATGAACAACTGGACAACCAATGGCTTCGTGTTTGTCATTGTGTCTATGTTCTTGTTTTTTATGGGGATGTTGTATAGTTTCCGATGATCTTGGATTGTATCGTTAATGTCATCATCCACGGACTTCCACTCGTTGTAGGACTCCAACACATCACTTTGCGATGTTATGTGGCCACACAACTCAGGATACATTCTTCTGTATTCCTTGCCTCCCCATATGTTCTTGATGACGTCTTCAAATGACGGCAACTTAGGAAACTTCACCTCCGTGTTGCTTGTGTTAGATTTGATGGAGCTCATGGTTAGGTTTCTGGATGGGGATTTCATTCCCGAGTCCAGTATGACCCCTATGGGAGGGTAGGATGATTGTGGAAACACAGCGTCTATATTGGCTTGCTGCTTATGAAAGCTCTCGTTGCCCTGGATCTTGTGAGGTTTATCTCTTGTGTTGGAAGAAATGTCAAAGCCGTTTATGTTTGGTATGTCTATGGAAGCGGAAGTCGGTCTTTCTTGTTTTATAGGGGGTGTGTCTGGCATAGATACATCGTTATCTGTGGGGGTATTTTGAACATCACTTCTGGAAGCAAGCTTTGGAGTAGATGGAGTGTTTATTTTTGTAGTAGGTCCGGTGGTTTTAATATCTTCTTTAGATGCTTTAGGTTTGTTAGTGGAGGGTTTTCTTGCTATATTGCTAGAAGTAGCGGTTTGTTTATGTTTCTTATTTGTTGTTGAGCTCCCTGTTTCTTTATTATTCACAGATGATAAAGTGCTACTGCTTGATGTATTATTAGAACTTGAAGATCCAGTTTTTTTGATAAGCTTTTGCTTAAATCCTTTCATCATTTTTTCTTTCTTTTCCTATGTATGGGTTTACCTTTATTATCAAGAAGAAAAAAAAAAAAAGTCAGCAAAAACAAAAATCAATCAACTGTAAGAAGGCAAATGTATTGCTACTTATCTATAAATCAAGATAGAAAAGAAAAGATTGTGGTATTTATAGTCAGATCTATCAATATTCTTGATAAGAAGGGTGACTAAGAATGAATTCAGTTGTATCAGAAAGAAATGTCTATAATGATAATTATTTGGAAATCAATAATTATTATCAGCTGGTAGACTTAAGGCAGTGATTTTGGGGATAGTCTTACTTGAATTAGTGAACCACAAACACGTTAACCATACTTGTTAATTTAATCTTTGAAAAAAAAAAAAGTTGTGAATGTAAATATGAAATAAACAACAGGTGAAACTAACACCTTTCACAACCACCAAAAAAAAAAAATATTCTTGGCTTTCACCAAAGAGAGGAAATAAAAAAAAATACACTTTGTTTTTTTTTTTTTTGGGGAATATATTTATATTAAGAAATCTGATGATATTGATGGTCTAGATGTTTTCACGACTACTAAACAACTTTCACTTCTGCATCAAGTGAACACTGATCATTTCAACCATAAGGTTAGTTCAAAAAGTTACCGTTGTTGTTTGAGTGTTTATTTGATAAGTCATTTTACGATACATATAAGCTGTGGAGTTAGATCATTTATGCTTTGGTCTTTTGCAATCACGGGTAAATTTTACATTAACAGTGGCACAATTTGAGAACTTGGCAGTTTTGTTGATAGATGTACACGTGACATGCGGACACAAAACTGAAAACATCAAAACTCGACTTCATATTTGATTCGTGTTACATGAAGGAGGCAACGTACTAATATGTGATAACCAATTTGTGATGATAATGCTAAAATAAACAATATTCATATTTTTTTTACATTTTAAAAAAATTTTGTTTATTTTTTAATGTTTTTTTTTAAATGTAAACTAAATAAATTAAAATCAAAAAAAAGTTATTTAATTATATTTTTAATTTATTTTGCTTTTTGAAAAAGTAAGCATGCAGATTTAGTGTGGACTTTCCTATTTGGGAAGGTATTCTGTGTAACTTTTTCATGTCTTTTTTTTTTTTTTTTTTTTTTTTTTTTTTTTTTTTTTTTTTTTTTTTTTTTTTTTTTTTTTTTTTTTTTTTTTTGCACTGTAGGATTTGGCTGATGTTTTTTCTCTAGATATTTCACACTATATAAACAGTGAATCCTTACGAGCAGACTATAAAATTATACTGTTATCATGAAGTTCATTATAACGTTGATATACATTTCTAAATGTCAAATTCTATAAAACCTGTTAAGAAGAATAAATTTTGATGTTAACAAAACCTGTTAAGAAGAATAAATTTTGATGTTAACAAAACCTGTTAAGAAGAATAAATTTTGATGTTAACAAAACCTGAGAACATTAATGAATTAGAGAATAACTAATATGTCATATATAGAACATATCTATTAAGCTTATATAACAGTGTTTTTTCTGCGATATTTTCAAAAAATTAAAGAAAAGAGCAAAGCTATACATACATAGACACGAATGGTAATAATATGATGAAAGAAGGTGTTTGAGTTTCTACTAAAATAATGAGAAGAACAAGTCTATGTCAACCTTCAATCAGAACCGCTACTCTGACTATTACTTTTTTCCTGTTAAACATATATGTGTGTGTTTTCTTCTTTTTTTCTTTATGAACTTTGAATCAAAACTACATTTTATTCATTTGCTTCATATTATAAGGCTATGAAATTTAAACAAAAAGAAAAGCACTGTAAGTTTAGTATATGTCTAATTTGTCATATTTCATAACTCTACTTTATTTTTTATATAATTCATCCAATCTATTCAGCCTTCTTATCCGTTCTCTATTCCAAAATTCTAGTCTATACTTTTGCCATGTGTTTATTGTTGATACTTTGAATCTATTTGGATCTAGTATTAGCTTTACATCATATGTGTTGCAAAAGTTATCATAGTCAATGATAGTGCATTTACTTTCTAGTTCTGTAAGTTTTCTAAGTTGGTTGTCATTCAATAAAAAGCTGGTTTGGAGCATGATTTTCCAATATGTGAGTTTGTATTCCAAATAACTGACTTTTTCCTTTGTGCTAATGTTTTGATGCTTGTACTTCAACAGCAACAAACTCTTTAGTAAACGGTCTATAATGGATTCAAATATAATAAACAAAACCATGAGTGTTTTGAATATCAACTGTAGTCTTTTTGATTTTGTCTTGCCCTTCATCTGGGAATATGTCTTTGTTATTATAACCAACTGCAAATTGTAATCTTTCAACACACTATTGCTGTTTTTTAAGAAAATTTTAAATTGCAAGTTCTTGTTTAGATATTCCTCACCACTGAACCTAAATAGTAACAATGTTATGGTAATGAATAGTTCTACTAGTCTGATGTATATGCCTGTTCCGTATTGGCTAAAAAAAATCAGGTAGATCAATATTCCGGATAGTGAGTATAGGAAGAATTGATAGCCAAGCTTCATGACAAGATTCCTTTTATATTGTTGCCTCAAGTCATCTTCCAGTATAAGCAGGTTTCTGAATATGAGTGATATTGATGATATGTCTTTGGCATGTAGCTTTGATGTGAGTCCTGTATTTGGTTTAGATTCCATTGTATAAGAAACCTACTCTTCGAAAAACAAAATAGAAAGCTGCAACTTGATATTGAAATGACCAGCCTACCCTGAATGCTATTTTTCTTTTCAGTCTATTAAGCTTTTTTTTCATATTTTGATATGAGATTGTTACATCAATAAGAATCATATTGAGATATTTTCTTGTAAAGCTTTTCAGAAAGAATAAAGAAAACACCCCTCCTCCCCTTTTTCAACAATTAATGCGATCTATTTTTTTTTTTTTTTCCTCAACTGTTGACTCTCCGCTTAACAGTGGAAAAATAAAAAAAAAAGCATACCTGTGTTAAATTCACACGTCAACATGGTAGCGCCAGTGCTTCTGATACCTTTTTCAACGGCAAAAAAAAAAAAAAAAACAACCATAGAATATACGCTTAAATCCGACAAAAAAAGACCACTTTTCGTGTTTCGTGACGATCATCAGTAAAGTCCTACCTCCCATCTGTACATTATTTTTTTTCATAGTTTATTTACATAAACAAAATGACAGCAACCAGACACAACCCAGTTATACAATAGAACACTTATCATCATTATTTAAAAAAAAAAAAGGAAACATGTCTCAGCATGGTGCATTGATTAAAGCATCTAAAAAGAGATTTGAAGAGTCATTTGCTGCTAGCTCTAACTCTTCTAAGGCTAATAACTTTACGTCTGTCAAAAAAAAACTCAAAATCAAAGAGTATGACTTAAACAAATACAAAACAGGTAACATCATCCAAGTTGATTTGTTTAATTTTATGGTTTACACCAGAGGAAAGTTCACCTTTGATTCTAATTTAAACATGATACTAGGTGCAAATGGTTCTGGTAAATCTTCTGTTTTATGTGCCATTAATATTGTTCTATGTGGTGCCTTAGCAAACATTGGAAGAGCATCTGAGATGGACAATTTCATAAAAAAGGATTGTGATGTAGGTGCTATAACAATCCTGTTAAAGTCAGACTATGAGACATTACAAAAGAAATTCAAAGATTATGAATTGAAGACTTTGAATATTAAACCAACAGATGAAACAATTACAATCACTAGAAAAATGTTTAGATACGTAGGAAATAAATCAAAAAAACATGAATACATTGTAAATAATGTCATCGCACCCAATGACACAACCATCAAACTTATTGTAGATGCATTCAATATTCAATTGGACAATCTAACCCAATTTTTATCTCAGGAGAGAGCAAGAGAATTTGCTGCTTTAAATCCCAACCAATTGTTAGCTACCACTTTAAAATCCATCGATATTGATCTTTTTAATGAATGGAAAACTTTAGGCTCTTTAGAAAAGGAAAGAGATGAAATCAGGAGATTACTGAAGCAGAAGCAAGATGATTTAAATGAAGCCAGAGAAACGGAAAAACTTCTCCAGGAAAGAGTCAGCAAAAATGAAACTTATACTACTTTAGAAAAAAATATAGCCTTGCATAAGGATCTTCTGGTGTTTTATAAGTTCAAAGACTTGAAAAAGGGGCTTCAGAGTGCTGAAAATGAATATTTAAAAGCTAAGCAACTTTTTGATGACAACACTGCAACTTTAAAGAAATTTGCGAACTCTGATAAAATCTACAAGAACATTTCTGAAAAATTGAAAAATGAACTATCTAATCTAAAATCATCTGCTTCTAAATCTTGTCAAACTGGTCAAAATGTAAAAGGGGTTCAAGAGCACGCTCAAAATGCTGAAAAAGCCATCGCATCGTTACATCAACTTTCAAATGCTAAGAAGAAACTAGAAGTAGAAAGAAGTAAGTATGCTGCTGCCTTTGATAACGCCAAGGCTCAATATGAAAACTTCAATATTCCTAGCGAAGAGGAGGTCAAAGCTTGGAAACAAGAAAGAATAGAGATCAATAATGAAAAGAGAGAATTTGAACAGAACAATGATGAGGTTAATGCAAACATCAAGTCTCTGAAAAGAAAGGTTTTCACCCACACCCAAACTATTGCTAAGATACGAAACGAACTTACTGGTAAGGATGTCTTGCTAAGGCTTAATGAAGATGATAGAAACAGATTCAGAAATGCCTTGGAGGCTGCCAAGAAAAACCATATTTCTGATAAGGTATTTCCACCTGCTGTTTGTGTTTTGAATGTTACTGATGATGCATATGCTGATTTGATGAACACCATCATTTCAAAGAACACAGCTATAGCCTTGACATTTGCAGATGAAAGTGCAGTTAAGCCCATAGGTAAATACGTGACCTCAAACTTGGGTTTGAATTCCTTTGTTTTGAGCAACAGTCCGTTGTCAGCCCCACCATTACCAATATCTGAGTTAAAAAATCTTGGGTTTGATGGGTATGCAGCAGACTTTCTTGAAGGTGATGAAAATGTAAAAAAAATGGTTATTGAAAAAAACAAGTTACATTTGACTCCTGTAAAGATAACTGAGCTGGATCAAGACATGCTTGAGAGAATTAAGAATTTGACAGATAGCAATGGAAGATTGCTTTTTTCACAAGTGTTAGCAGGTAACTCCAGTTACAGATTCATAAAATCCAAGTATGATGGCCAAGTGACTGTTTCAACAACTAGTATTGGTAGGGGTCAGTACTACAGAAAGAATGACAATAATGACATGAGTGAAGAATATAAACAGAAACTTTCTGAAAAAATCAATAGCTTGCAGATTGAAATATCTCAAACAGAGAATGAAATAGCCGAAAAGACCAAGCAATATGATAAGTCCAGCATCAAATTACATGCTTTCAAGGATAAAATTGATAGTTTAACTGAGAATATAAGAAACTATGATCGTCAAAACAAGACATACAAAGGATTACGTGACCAAATGAACAGATACAAAAAAAACATTGAGGACTGTGATGAGAATATAAGAAGAGTCACCAGCAAGTCAAGTAGCTCAGTAAAGGCAAAGTATTTAAACAACATAGTGACTTGCAACGTTAATCAAGCAGTGGCAATGTTCAAGCCAATTTCATCATCCATTCGTGAAGGGAAGGACTCATATTTCAATATGATGAAAAAGGCATTGATATTGCAAGGAGTTGAAAATGAAGCCCTACTAACTGAAAATGACTTAACCGGACTAGAAAACGAAAATGAAAGGTTAGAAAATGATTGTCACAACAAAAAGTCTTATTTGGAATCTTTAAGAGAAGAACAAGACATAACTCGTTTAGAAAAGCAGATTTCAGAGTTCAGCAAAAGCAGAATATCCCAAATCAAACAAACAGCCAGAACCATAGAAGGCTGCAATGCAGCAAAGATTATTGATTTAATCAAGACAATGAATTCAGAAATAATGGGAATGGATTTCGATTCTAGTAGTGTCCATCAACTAGAGCAAAAGCAACTAGAAATTGCGGAAATTGTTCGAGTATTACCGTCAATGACCGAAAAGTATGAGAGAATCGATGCTGATTTTGTAACAAGGGACACTTCTTTGAGATCCAGATTGGTAGCTTCTATAGATGGAATATCGGACAAATTCGAACAGCTGTTTAAAAATGTTGGCTGCAAGGGTAAAGTTGTATTATCACAGCTTGATCGTCCATACAAACTTTGGGAACTTGAGATTCAGGTTGCGTTCAGATTGGATGCTCCTATGCAAACACTGAGTGGTAAGACTCATTCAGGAGGTGAGCAGTCTGTTTCAACAGTGACGTATTTGATATCGTTGCAAAGATACTCAAGGGCACCGTTTGTTGTTATTGATGAAATCAATCAAGGTATGGACGCCAACAACGAAAGAAAAATTCATGAGATTTTGGTAAGAGAAACATGCTCTCCAGAAGCAAACGAGGGTTCACAGTACATATTGATCACACCCAAACTGTTGACCAACTTATACTACGCACATGGTATGCAATGTAACATTATATTTGCTGGTTTGGGTATGCCAAATATAGAAAAGGACCCTGCACTAATGAACCTGGGATCTGCCACACTGTATGATATATAGGTGAAGTACACAGATGATGATATATTTTTGAAATTATTGTAAGATTTTGATTTTGATTTTTAAGCGTCATTTTTTTTTTTTTTTAGTAATTTTTCTTCCTGCCGTGTTTTATTATATTAGAAAACAATTGCTAATTACCAAACATTATTCCTTCTTTTATTTATTAGAAAGCGGATCATATTTCCTGAACTACTTGAAATGTTGTTGACTAGAGCAGGACTCCTATCGGCTTGCTTGAATACAGAAGCTAAAGTCCAAACAAGACGTTATTGCAAAAAACATGATTTGAACATTTTCAAAAAAAGTTCATCCAGCAACTTCAACAAGATAGTGTCGAGTGCTCAAGGAAAGAACAAAATAAAAGCTAAGAAAGACGATCCATTAGAAACAACAGACAAACACCCCAAAACTCCAGCAGTTACTCGTTTTGCGCCTTCTCCCACTGGATTTCTACATTTAGGGTCTTTAAGAACAGCTTTGTACAATTACTTACTTGCAAAAAACACAAATGGTAAATTTATTTTGAGACTTGAAGACACTGATCAAACGAGATTGGTTCCAGGTGCTGAACAGAACATCTATGAATGTTTAGAATGGTTAGGAATTAAACCTGATTATAGTCCACACATGAGACAAAGTGAATCATCAGCTTCTTACAAGCAATCTGAGCGAAGAGATATATACGATGAATATTCCAAAAAAATATTAGAATCAGGTCATGCCTATAAATGTTTCTGTAGTAAGGACAGACTAGAGAGTCTTTTACAAAGCTCCATGAAAATGGTTCCACGATCCTCTGTTTCATACGATAGACATTGCTTACATTTGTCGAAAGAAGAGATATTGCAAAAAGAACAAAATGGTGAAAAATTTGTTGTGAGACTAAAGTCTCCAGATACATATCCAATCATTCATGATGAGATATTAGGGGAAATTAACCATCAATTGACATACAACTTAGCAGAAAGACGATATGATGATCCTGTTCTGGTGAAGTCCGATGGTCTTCCAACATATCATTTTGCTAATGTAGTTGATGACCATTTGATGAATGTGACTCATGTAATCAGAGGTGAGGAATGGGTAACTTCCACCATGAGGCACCTCTACTTATACGAAGTCATGGGATGGAAAGCACCAAAGTACTTGCACTTACCACTTTTAGGAAGCACTGAAGGTACCAAGTTATCAAAAAGAAAAAATGACAGCAGTATTTGGGCTATGAAAAAACAGGGATATTTGCCTGAGGCATTGATAAATTACGTGGCAGCCTATGGGTGGAGCATTCCTAAAAAGGCAGATGGAACATCAATTTACACTTTGGAAGAACTAGTTCCGTTATTTAACGTCAATAAGTTGACAAAGGGATTTGTTAAAGTAATTCCTGAACTTTTAGAGCATATGAACAAACAGCATCTATTAAGAGTGCTTAAGAGTGAAAGTGGCATATTGAGAATTGCGAACATGATCATTAATGATGATGACACACCCCAATACATGAAGACAGATATCACAAAAGTCCAACATATTATAAGACATGTTGGTTCCACTATGAACAACTGGAAAGAGTTCCCGCAAAGATACAGTTATTGTTATTTGGAACCCGATTATGAAAGCGAAGATTGTAAAGCTTTTTTCTCAAGTAACTCGAGAGATAGTGTACTGAAGATAATGGAATACATTATTAGCCATGAAGACGTAATCTTAAATGATAAGAAAATAGTGAAAACTATCCAAAAAGAGTTCGACATGAAGTCGCCTAAAATGATCTTTGAGACTTTAAGATATTCTCTAACGGGTTTCAAAATAGGATCTTCAATATTAGACATAATAGCCGTATTAGGAAAGGCGGAATGTTTGAAGAGAATCAGAGCATCAATGAAATATGTTTAGTGTCTAAAAGGAACACAGCCAGACGATGATTGAAATGTATGTTACCTTGTATATAAGTTTTAAAATTAACGTTACACGTAATTTTATGCATTTTAATTTTTTTTTTTCTCGAACGTTCCAGTAGTGAATTTAAAGTTCAAGAGATTTTCTCATTTATAAAGGGCGCCTATCGCTACAAACATTAAAAATTAAATCAAAAAAAATACCATAGGTATCATTGCATATCCCATAGAACTCACTAAATGTTTGCAGCAGTTTCTTCTGGCCAACCAGTCACTCTTTCCGAAGTTATCCCTGAATCAAATGGGACACAACATTCCATTGTCATATATCCATCACAACCTGGTCAAGAATATATCAAATCATCATACATTTCATTATTTGTGCTCCCTGGCACTGTTATTCCTGAGGAGTACGTAGCCATGGTTTATTTTAAAATGGGCAATGATGATCCGGATTTCAAGTTGTTTGGATATTTGTCTTGTGAAAAACCAAGTGCTATTTACAAAGTCAATTTAGAAGGAAACTCGCATCCCTCTAGCCTCGGCGAAATTGACATGGATATTGATGAACAAGGTGGATTTGATATACAACAGGGAACCAAGAACATTCTCATAGGTATAAACATTGAGCCCAGAGCACAAGGCTTGGAGAAATTGGCCGAATTAAAAAACAGTTCTTACGCATTGACCGTAAGTAATCAAAACAATTCGTTTATAACACCTGCACAACTTTCAGCAAAATTCCCTCAACAAACACAATTACTAGCTGCTAAAATAGTACAACATGCATACAATTATCTGACTGGATTTTTAGATAACCAAGGAAATGTGCCTATGAAGAAGTTTGATAATTGGTGGGATAAATTTAAACATAGATTATCTAAAGATCCTAAGTTTATAGACGATATAGCTGTGGAATAGAGTATTTTGACTTAAAAATATATATAAACCTCCTCATATTTGAAGCATACTCGTTTTTTTTTTTCATGGTATATATTTAATAAGACTCAAACAAACTATAACTCGTCCAGCGGCATTTTTACTCTAGATGCATGTTTATTACCAAAGATTTCATGTCTTGCTCTGATCAGTTCCTTACTGAAAGATTCCTTTTCTAAATCTCTAGTCTCTATTTCATGATCATTTGAATACTCCAACTCTTTAAATCTATCCATTGACTCTTGAGCTAACCATTCAATGAATTTATGGTCTGGCTTCAAACTAAAATCTTCGTTTTTGAACTCAATCATTGTTTTCAAAAACTTTTGAACATAAAATTCATCTAAAGACTCTAGCTGGATCTTTTCGGCATATTCATTGAACCATGATTCAAGATTACCCTTGTTATCTGCATTTCTTTTAATTAAAGACTTTTTTGAAGCATCAAAGTGGAAGTTTATTTGATTTGAATCCTGCTTCTGCTTACAGATCAATAGCTCTAAATCAGCAAAAATCTCTAAAATTTTGATTTTGATTGATTGACTTTCTGTGGACATGTACAACATTTCTAGATTATCAATAAGTTGAGCATTTGAGGATGCCTTATATGCAACGTTTTGTAAAATATTAACCGCTCTGTTAAGGAATGTGACCTTATTTTCATTTATCCAAACAGGTATTTGTTCAACTATGTAGTCAACATTTTTGACAAAGAACATCTGCTTTGCTGGATCGTTATTTCTTAAGCAACTTGTAATTAAACGCAAATATAAATCCTTGACACAGTCACTAACGTCTTTACTTTTTATCTGATTCATAATAAAGGTTTGTTCATTATGAATGATTTTGGAACCGTGTTTGTAATCATGAGAAAAATCAATCAAGTTTTCCAAATTGTCCTCAACAAACACGTCATCCTCTAAGTTTTTAAATATTTCTGAAAACTCATGGGTGATCTGTTTATCAAGTGCTGAATCATCACTTCCTTCATATGTATCCAGTCCATCATCGTGTTCATTGATTGCATCTAAATCCTTCAATTTAGCCTCCTTTAAACCAGATTCAAGATTCATTCTTATGTCAAGCCCAGCTGGTATCATTTGTAAAGGCAATATTTCTTTCCAGTCAGATTCGGGCTCAAAATCTATGGGATGGCAATTATCAGTGTCCCTTTTATCACAGACCAAGTTCGGATTATCTGGAAGAATGAACCAGTCAATGTTGTCTTTATTAATTATCTTGTCACTGTTTGTTTCAGATGTGTCTAATACTGCAGGCAATACGTGTGATTCGGGTGTTAGGGTTACTGTGGCCTTAGTTGTATATAAAATTGCCGAAAGTATAATATATATGTGATTTATATTCATTAGTGTGTGGTGTTATATTGATATGTTTTTGTCAAGAAAAAGGTTGCATTTTAAAATATATTCATTTATATTTAGTTTGATTTTTTTTTTAGGGATACGTGTTCTTTAGTGATCTTTTTCTCTTGGAGTGGGAAGTTTATACCATGAATCTTAAAGACTTAATTTTATTTTTTTTTGAAAACATCAACGCCTAAACTAGTCTTAAAAGGTTGCGTTAAACTTTATATTAATGATCATAACTATACCTATCATGGTAAAGAAAAAAAAAAAAGCAATTTATTGATATGTTCGTTTTTCCTAATATATTATCATTTATTTGTTAAAAATAGCTGTAAAGTATATAATTTACTTGAAGGCTTGTTCTAAATCAGCGATCAAATCATCAACATCTTCAATACCAACAGAAACTCTGATTAGGTCATCGTAGACACCAGAGGCTTCTCTTTGTTCCTTTGGAATACCAGCATGGGTCATCTTTGGTGGAACAGAGATCAAGGATTCAATACCACCTAAGGATTCAGCCAAGGCAAACAATCTGGTTTGAGAAGTGAATTTATCAGCAGCATCGGCACCGCCCTTGATTCTGAAGGAGATCATACCACCACCTAGACCGTTTCTATGTTGCTTCTTGACAATTTCTCTGTCTGGGTGAGATTCCAAACCTGGGTAGTTGACAGCTAAAACGTTTTCGTTCTTGTTTAAGAATTCAGCAATCTTCAAAGCAGATTCAGAGGCTCTTTGGACTCTTAAGTGTAAAGTCTTTAAACCTCTGTGAGCTAACCAAGAGTCAAATGGAGATGGAATGGCACCAATGGCGTTTTGTAAGAAGGATAATCTTTCGTATAAGGCTTCATCGTTAACAGCTAAAACACCAATGACAACGTCGGAGTGACCGTTGATGTACTTGGTACCAGAGTGGACAACAATGTCAGCACCTAAAGTTAATGGGTTGGATAAGTATGGGGATAAGAAGGTGTTGTCAACAACCAAGATGATGTCCTTGTTGATAGCCTTAACAGTCTTGGAAACCAAGGCAATGTCAGTAACCTTTAAAGTTGGGTTAGTTGGGGATTCAATCCAAACTAGCTTAGTGTTTTCCTTGACCAACTTTGGTAAGTCTTCAATCAAGTTGTTGGTGAAATCAGTGTCAACACCGTGAGCATTGGCAACCTTGGTGAAGTATCTGTGAGTACCACCGTAAACATCACCAATGGAGATGGCATGAGAACCTTGTGGTAAAGATTGTAAAATGACACCAGTGGTGGCAGAACCGGAAGAGAAGGCCAAACCGTATTTACCCTTTTCTAAAACAGCAATGGCATCTTCAAAAGACTTTCTGTTTGGGTTAGAGGATCTGGAGTATTCATAAACACCAATTGGCTTACCTGGGGCGGTTTGAGCAAAAGTGGTGGATAAGGAAATTGGCTCAATAACAGAACCGTGGTTGTCTTGAGAAGCACCAGCGTGAATAGCTAAGGTTTCGAATTTGTCAGTGGATTGGATGGCCATTTTTATATGTTGTGTTAATAATTTATATTAAAGTTATGTTTGGGTTTACGTTCAAAATTATTCTTTTTTACACTTTAGATGTATTAATATACACAATAAGCTTTTTATTTATATTCCTTTCCATAAAAAAGGGAAACAAACGTTTTCTGATGAAAGTATAATTAAGCTTATATAGTTATATCAACAATCTACCAAAAGGGCTTCTTACATAATATATGTACTATGTTTTACCAATCCTACAGAAGAACGATTGTGAAAAAATAACGATTTGATTTCAACACAGTTTTATTTCAACTTGTACTCATCAGCAGTAAACAAATTAATGTGTTGGGAGTGAGGGTCAGCTGCTATTGTAGTTGTATTACACAATTTTAGCAAAGTAAAAAAAAAATGTCCACAGTTTATTCAGCTAAGAAAGTGACACTTCGTGGCAAAGCAAATAAAAAAAAATAATATACAAATACAGTAATATGGTTATTCATAAGTGTGGTCTAGTTAACATGCGTTTGGTAATACAACACGTGACAGACAAAAAGAAAACGTTAAATTACCTATTACCAAAAGGGGATAAAGTATTCAAAATTGCCAAGGGTTAATTGGAACAAAACAGGAAAGCTAACATACTGTTCTCAATCCATCGTAGACTAAGACAATTTTGTTTGGCTTGCGGAGGCTATTCCTTGCTAATCTCCGACAAAAATGCGAAAATAATTAAATTATCTTGAAAAAAATTTTCTAAAACATACATATATATCAAAAGTAAAGGTGATCAGATAATCTAGAGAGCTCCTTCATTATTATTCTAGTTATTATCCTTTCAACTGTCTAACATATGATTCCACAGGTTAAACACCCGAACCAGTTTATTTATGATAAGAATAACTCATATACTTAATGGGTAAATCCCATTAGTGAATCAAAACTTTGCTTGTATTAACCTTGTACAAACGTGAAAGATATGCGTAACTAATTAGATGCTTTTATGTGTAAATTATTATTTTTCTTATCCTGTATACTTCTTGTTAGCTTAATCGAATAAACCGAAACCCATGTCGTCATCAGATTCTTCAGCTTCAGAGGCTTCCTTTTCTTCAGCAGCAGCTTCGGAGGAACCAGAAGCAGCAGCACCAGATGGAGCAGCAGCACCAACTGGAACAGAAGATAACTTTTCGTTACCGGCAGCAACTAATTCTTCAACAGTCTTACCTTCTAACTTAGCAATCAAAGCTTCAATTTGAGCAGCATCGGCTTCAACACCAGAGGCAGCAACAACGGCAGAGATGGCTTCGACGGATGGGGTCTTACCAGCAGCGGTCAATAATAAGTAGGCAGCTAAGTATTTCATTTTTTTATGGTTGTATGTAATGTTGGTACTTAGAGTATGGGTCAAGAATTGTCAACAATTAATAAGAGTATGACCAAAGGTTTATTTTTCTAAAAAATTTTGTTGACCACTAGGAGAAACAATAATGAAAAAAAAAGCAAGAGACAGCGAAAATTCCAATACAAGTGTTAACCAAATTTTCACTATTTAAACCTTAATAGAAAATTTTTTTTTTTTCATGTGCCGAAAATATCTTTTTTTGCGTGTATTTTTCAAATTATTGGTGAAGGGAGTTTACTCAACAAAACAAAAATTATTTTTTTGTAACATTTTTTTGCATACTTTCCGTTTTAAGAAAGTTATAATGTTTTTTTTTTCGACATGAATGTTTTGCCTCTACTACTTCCGCATCAAATAGTAATTAATTTAGCGAGCAAATGATGAATTTTTTTTTTTCGAAAAAAATAATTATATAATTTCCTTTTTTGAACAAAATACTTCTTATTTTTGTATTCATCTTGGCCGCTATTATTTTTTTTTTATTTTTTTGCATGGTGGTCTAAAACTTCCAAATCTGCCTATTCATTTTTTCTTTCCTTTTTCCGTTCCATTTGTTTAAAGATTATATAGGTATCACATATTCATTGTTAAAACAGTCAATAATGAAGGAGAAAATAAAAAAAGGAAGTTAATCGAACCAAACTAATACTTGTATACACAAAATGGCTGACGTTGAACAAAAGAGAAAAAGAATTTTCAAGACCTACTCTTACAGAGGTGTCCAATTAGAACAATTATTAACCATGACCACTGAAGAATTCGTCAAGATTGCTCCAGCTAGAGTCAGAAGAAGATTTGCCAACAAGAAGCAAACTGTTTCCGAAAGAGTCTTCATCGAAAAGTTAATCAAGGCCAAGAAGGAATGTGTCGAAAACGAAAAGCCAACTCCAGTCAAGACCCACTTGAGAAACGTCATTGTTGTTCCAGAAATGATCAACGCTGTTGTCGGTGTCTACAACGGTAAGGTTTTCAACAACGTTGAAATCAAGCCAGAAATGTTAGGTCACTACTTAGGTGAATTCTCCATCACTTACACTCCAGTTAGACATGGTAGAGCCGGTGCCACCACCTCCAGATTCATTCCATTAAGATAAATGTAATGTTTGATGTAGTGCATAGAAATATGTTGCTGCCTTAAATTTTTCTATTTACATTATTTTAAGGCCCTTATTGTTTTCACAATTACTTGCATGTGTAATAATAGAGGAGGAATTTTTCTAATTTGTCATAGCCATTTAATATGGTTATTATAAATTGCCTTTTTTTTCTCATCAAAGATGCGTTGAGAATATCATTGGATTACTTTTAATAAACTATTAGAGTGAATTTATAAGTACTTATATTATATGAAAAATTTATTACCATTGACTATCAAATACTTATTTGTGGTTGTGGGAGTAAAAATGTGACTAGGTTCCATGAAATAATAATCAAATATTACAATACAGTTTCTTAACTTTATTGCTTGATTGCTTTTTGTTTCATCTAGTTGCAGCGTTCATAAAGTTGAAATCCGAGTAGTTTTATATTTATTCTATGTATTTTATTATTTTACACCAATATCAATTGAATCGGAATCATAAACTGATGATTTATAGAATTCAAAATAGAGTTTTTAATTAAAAGAAGAATGGAAGATAAATGGGTTTGGAAGAATTCTAATAACGTTTTTTCTTTTCTTTTCCTTTCGTTTGGTCTTGCTGCCTTGGATATGAATCTTATCATTTGCTAATTCTTTATTTTTTAAAAGATTCATGATTTGATTGTAGTTCATTTTATGAAAATAAAATGAAAAAAAAAAAAATACAGCGTTATGTTTTTTTTTGATATATCTGCCTTGACGTATTATTTATTCTTGATAATTAGAGCCATTTTCATTATCTAGATTTTCATAATCGTATGAACTTTTGTTACTTGATGTATTTCTTTGCATATTTTCCGGATATTTTTGTAAGTTCCAAGTTAAGTCTTTATGAATTTTATTGAAGTCTTGTAGAATTTCCAATTCTTTAATTTTGGGTAGTTCTGGAACAGAAGGGAATCCACCATAAAACTTTCTCAAACCAACAAAATCAGACATCATGTTGTTAAATCTCATTCTATCAACAATAACCTCAAGCTTGTCCACAGGATCATTGGCAAAAGTGAAGTTGATATTCTCTAATAGCATGTCTTCTGTTAGAGCGTTTCTATAACTAGCCTTGTTATTTGTAGGAAGAAATTCCACACCCTTTGTGGCATAATTTGTGATCATTGATAATGATTTGTTTTCTATCTTCAGTGGTAAATGGTACTTGTTTGGTTGCATTAAAATGCTCAAGTTCTTGTTGTTGTTGTCGTTGTTTGTTGAATTGGCATTTATAATGTTGGTATTTGGAACAAAATTTCTCTTCGCAAACTCATACCCGAACTTAGCAATGAATTCCTCCTTGTTTGTGATTTCCTGCTCAATCATATCCAAGTATCTCTTTTCATTGTTGATGTCATACCAGTCATTTGTGGTATCATTGATCATACCTTCCTTAAGATTAAGATATTTTTTCATATGATTTTGATGTATCATGGTTCTTGTGGCTTTAGTTTCTTTATTGATACAGTTTAACTTAGTCTTCAAGTTGTTGTTGATTTTTTTAAACTTAGAGTCTTTGATTTTTTGAACTGACTGGATGTAGTTATTAAGAGATGGATGTGATCCATCTAGAATCATGAAAAGTTCGTACTGCAGCTTTTTCAATTTGATTTGGTAAACAGTTTGTCTAAATTGAGCAAATTCCCCTTCTATGCGATTCAAATCTTTAAACATGGCTTCATAGGATGGCTTTTCTGCATGATTTTCATTTTCATCCTTGTCCAATAAATTTTGAAGAGATGGAGCGTTCAAAGGATTGATCATGTTTTCATTGTTATCGTTTATGTCTGTTTCAGCATCACTTTGAACTTCTTGCTGAATGATTTGATTTTGATGTTTGTTATGAATATCACTGATTTCTGTCATGCTATCCAAAACTTGATAGTAGATGGTGGTATCTTGTAGTTTAATGAATGATATATTGTGGTTTGATTTTTGTCTATTTTACAACAGTTATTCAACATTGTAAAGGAACCACATAAAAAAAAAAAGTACAAGAGTAAACATATTTTTCTTAATTTTTTTTTTATTTGCTATTTTCCCCGTATCCAACCAACAAAAAAAAGTACTATCAAAAAAGGGTATAACTTTTTTTTTTAAGTAAAATCATAGCAGCACTCTTATATCCGTACATTTTTTTTTATAAAGCAAAAAAAATAAAAAAATATTTATACAAGATATTGGTATAGATCACGTGTGCATCTCAGATTATTTTTTGAAAAAAAAAAGAAAAGATGAATTTATACAGCTTCTACAGGAATTACCGTATTGGGTAATTTCTTCATGGACACACTATTCTACTGTACTTTCATGTATGCTTTTCTTTTTTCTTTTTTCAATTTGATTTCTTTTAATATGATAATATAATAATCTAAATATGTATTGCTTACACATAGAATCTCAAACTCAAGTACTAAACTCATAACCATACATATCCATAACAAAACACACGATGCAATCTTTATTCAACTCTAGCAACAAGACTAGTGATGACATCAAAAATAGACTATTAAAGCAAAGATTAACTGAACAAAAAGAAAAAATCGAAGCCTTAAATGAGTTAGAAAAGATAACTCCAAACAGCAGAAAAGATAGACAAGCAAAGAAAATCAGTAAATCCAAAGAAGAAGAAGATGACGATTTGGAAAGTAGATACCATCAAAAATTAGTTGAAAACAACCTAGCCGATAAGGCTGAGAGTGATGATGAAGATGACAACATGGATGTTGAGGAAGTTGTTAAATCTGAAAAAGTCGACATCAGAGAAGAAGAACTAGAAAAAGCTGCCAAAACCATATTTGTTGGTAACTTACCCCAATCAGTATTAACTGACAACAAAGTTTATAAGAAGTTTATAAAGCTGTTCTCCACCCCAATATCCGAAGGTGAACATGAAGTCATTTCTGAAGAACAACAAGAACAAGATAAAAAAAACTACAAGGTCAAATCTTGTAGATTCAGATCATTGGCCTTTTCGGAACCACTGCCAAAGGCTGTTGCCTTCAAACAACTAAAGTTAGATTCAAAAAGAGATTCCATCAATTCATACCTAGTCTATGAAAACCATGATAAAAAGACATTAGCTAAGATTATCAAATATTACAACGGATTTGTATTTGAAAACCACCATTTAAGAGTTGATTCTGTTTTGAACCCTTCTAAGCAAGACACCACCAGATCAGTCTTTGTTGGTAACTTAGATTTTGAAGAATTAGAAGAAAACCTATATGTTCATTTCCAACAACTTGCATCTGAAAATCCTAATGAAAAACTTATAGAATATGTAAGAATTGTTAGAGATTCCAAAACACAAATGGGTAAAGGGTTTGCTTATGTTCAATTTTATGATTCCTCCTATGTTAACAAGGCTATCGAATTGTTGAATGGTAAGAAAATTATTCAAACTGTTGGAAAAAAGCCAAGAGAATTAAGAATTACTAGATGTAAAAAGACATTCACTTCTGTTAATACCTCAAGAAACGACAACAAAAAGGTTTCTGCTCTAAATGATAAGCAAAAGTCTAAGCTTGGTAGAGCCCAAAAGGTTCTAGGTAAAATGGATAGAAAGTTGATAAGAGAAAGTTTAACCATTGAAGGTGAAAGAGCTAACCAAGATAAACAAAAACAAAAGGGCTTTAAAGTCTCTAAGATGTTGTCAAAATCCGTTCAAAAGGTTAAGAAGCCTAGATCTAAGGAAGGTAGATCTGCTAAGAGATCTGCTGAGCATAAGTTAAAACAAAAATAAATGTAGGTAGGAATATATAATTAATTTTAATGCCTTTTTTTTTGTCTTGTTAGAACTAGTGTTGATTGTTAAGTAAAGAAGCAAAGTATTATATGACATATTATGTTAAAGTGAGTTTTTTTCCCAATTAAACTCATTTGTTTGTCGGATATTTTGAATTCACACGCATTTAACTCAAAATACAATTTTTAGAAATAAATTAGGATACCCGTTGTTAAAAAAAAAAAAAAAATTAACTCATTAGCACAATTGAGACAGTCGTTACAGCAACAGTATACAATTATTATTTGATAAGAAGCCAACAAAAGATCAACAGTAACAACCACGAAACGTATTAATTGATTAAACAAGATAGCACAGCATGAATACAGAAGAGCCTTTCAATCAATTGCCTTTAGATAGTATAAAAAAAGACTTAAAACTCTTATCACATAAAATAGATGATTGTAAAAAAGTCAAAAGGACATTGAATTTAACGCCTACCAATCAAGACCGAAGCACCATCATGGGATTAATGAATCAAATAAACTCAGAGTTTGACAAACATGCTGATCTACAGAGAACCAACGAGTTCTTCATTCTACAAAACTTAAAAGTTGATTACCAAAGGCTTCTTTCTAACGAACATGATCAAGAACCTAAAAAGCAAGTGCGCTTTGATATTGCTGAGCAAGATTCACACTTGGACGATATACACATGAAGCTGAAAATGAATAAAAACAGAATAATCAATGAAATCCAACCTGATCTGGCATACCAGGATAACATCTTGAATGACTTGGAACAAGGAATGGACCAAGGTCTTTTGAACTTAAACACCATCAACAATGACAGTATACTCCCCAAATGGAAGAAGTCTGGATATTCAAAGACAGCTGAGTTCAAGAGAGGTTTATTGATATTATTTTTAATGGTTTTGCTTCTAGTAGTTTGGATTCTTTAAGGTTAATATATACTTCTATAAGTCAAATTTTAAGTAAGCTGAAATACATTTTTTTTTTCACCAGTTGTTTGCACCGCGTTGTTGGGGCATTCCATTCATATTTCCTGGTTGCATAGCCATTTGCTGTTGTTTCAGTTGATCATTTATCAAGTTATCGATATTATTGCCGTTGTTCATGTTCATCATTTGCTGTGGCATCATCATTCCCGGATTCATATTCATATTATTCAAGGCTTGTTGGAACTGTTGTTGCTGCTGCATTTGCTGTTGCTGTTGTTGTAGTTTTAATTGGTGACTAGCTTCTAGATTTGCGTTCCCAGAAACATTTGGTGCAACATTCATGTTCATTCTATTCCCCATAAGCTCTTTATTGTTTTGTATTTGTCTTAATTGTGGTAATGTTTTTCGTTGTTGGAATTGTAAAAACCCCTGCTTATAAGCCATCTTCAACTTTGTCATGTCATCCACCAACTTGTTGTTTTTGGATTGTAAATATTTAACTTGAAACTGCTTCACATCCTTTGGATCTTGTTGCTGCAGCATTTGTTGATATCCATTAACAAAGTTTGTATCCATTTCATCAACATAAAAGTATTCCAAGTCAATAAAATGCTTTGTTGTTATAAGAAAGTGCCTATATTGTTGTAAGTCTTGTAGTTTTTTCATATAATTAGCAGTTAGAGCTGCCATTTCATCAACATTTTCTATATTGGCGTTTTCTTCTTTTATATTGTTTGGTTGCTGAGATAAGCCTGGGGGCATCATATGATTCATTTCTATAAATACAAAAAAAAAAAACAAAATGTAAAAGGAAGATTAAGGCAGTAAATAATCCAGTAAAGTAATGTGTTATAATGCAAGATTAAATCTTTGTTCTGACTCTTCTTTTTGTGGTTTCTTTTCTAATTGGTGACTATTGTAACTTTATATTTGTTGATCCTTTTCTTCAAGACATTATATAACACTTCATATTCAAAGGAATTTAATGGTATTTTTAAAAAAAAAAAAGTAAAAAAAAAAAAATAATAGTGTAAAAAAAAAAAAAATACAAAAAAATTTATATTACTCGTCAAGATTACACGCTACACAGTCGATACATTTCCAATCCAAAGATAAGATTCATACCCAACACAACTTTATATATCACAAATTTGTTATTATTGTTTTCATTTCTTTTGAGGAGACACCCACCATTAAAAATGGTATATATATCTTAGCATACTTATAAGCTTTGTATTTTGGCATAACTTTCATTGGCAAAGTATCTTACATCTGGATCTTCATCTTTCATCAATTCATTCAACTTAGGCAAAATGGAGTTGTTGATCAAGTTGGCATAATCATTTTTACCTAACTTTTCAACAACGACGAAATATGCCTTAGCAACATTAAATCTTATGTTTGGAACTTTATCGTCATTCAAATGTTCAATAAATGGTAATATTTGCTCAAGTATGATATCATTGGATACAACTGATATTAGCTCTGTTAATGCATTCAACAATGTTATTCTGAATGTGAACACTTGCAAGATATCGGACTTGCTTTGTAATAGTTTTTTTATGATCTCTTCATTGGCCCATTCAGATCCAAAAATTTCACACAGCTTTTTTAAGTTTGTGATTGCTGCTGATCTGATAGAGTAAACATTGTCCCATAAGAAATTTAAGCACATCATGTTCAATTTCTCTTGGAATATTTCCAGCTTTAATTGTTTAGCCAATATTGGTATGTTTTCAATCACAGACAATCTCACTCTCCAATTCAAATCAATGGATAATTCTTGGATACATGGTAACAAGTTTTCCTTTAAGATATCAATTCCCACTACCTCATTAACATTTTCTAGGTTAGATATGATTTGCAATGGAACATCTGGTGATTCATCCTTAAGCATGACAATCAAAATAGGTACCAGTCTGTAAACACAATCCTCATTGTCCATGATCTTGGTCATGTATGTGATCTTAGTGGCCAATGACACTCTTACTTGTTCATCAGCATCGGCAGAAAGCTTCTCTATTATAGGCAAGAATTGATCCAAATAGAAATATCTGCCCTTAGTATCTTCATTGGCATCTGAAACACGAGTTTCACTTGTGGATGCGGAGTTGATGTTTAGATCATCTTTGTTCAATCTAGCCTTGATCAAGAACTCACAGAATTGCGGTATTTCCTTAGCAGCAGCCTTTCTAACATCAGTTTCTTGATCATCGGTCAACTTTTTGAACACAGGTACTAACTTGTCCAGGTAGTTGGAGTTTTCACCATTCTTGACAATATAAAACTGTTTAGATATTTTGTTGAAGTTTTCAGCAACCATGTATCTAATTCTCCAACCTTGATCATTACCCAAGTTGATGGCAGATGATAGTAAATCTTCAAAATGTTGATAGTTGTCCAAGTTGTTGAAGAAGCTTAATATGGATATTAAAATTTCAACAGACAAAAACTTGACAGAATCTTGAAGATCCCCAATAACCTTTTCAAACATTGAACTTATGAATTTCAAATCAATGTCTAGAGAGATGTCATTGATCTTGTCAACTGAGTGACTGGCACTTAACAAATCAATAATTTCAGGCAAGAATTTAGCAGCTGATCTTCTAACCATTGGTGTGTCATCAATACCTAAGTTGTAATAATATTCAAACAGTTTCTTTTTCATGTTTAAGTCGTCTTGAGAGCTTTTGTCATCCAACTTTTTGAAACATTCCAAAAATAACCCACAGGCGGAGCATTTACTAGAAAACCACTCAGTTAAGGATAAATGTTCAACAAGAGGAACAAAGTCTGTTAGTATTTGCTCTCTGGACATTTTGGAAGCAACATAATTCAAAGATTCAACAGCTTTGTTTCTAACCAAAGTTTCTTCAGTGGATGCCAATATCTCTAAAGGTGGCAAGATGTACTTACAGTACTCAACACCACCAACAAATGGAATAAATGTATCGTTTAATTGCTCTGCTAAAACAACAAACACTTCATCCTCATCATCTTGGGCTACATCTATCAAAAATGGAATCAATTCATCTCTGGTTCTTTGTGAACCCAAGGCTTTTGCTATGATCTTCAACTTTTGCATGGCTTCTACTCTATTGGAAACTTCATCATGCTTTAGTTCATCCATAAGCAAAGCCAATGGGAATAAGTCATTTGAAGAGTCTATGGTAGACAAATCAGGTACTGTAATTTGGTGGGTGGCTGTGTCCATTATATTGGTTAATACTCTAGTTTATATATATTAAGAAAATAGCTTCGAGGTTTCAGTTATTTTTGGTTTTATTGTTAATCTGAAAGTTTTTCCTGTTGTTTGTATTTAATTGAGTTAGATATACTATGGCGAATATTATGTTTTTGGGTGTGTTATTAACTTAACCATCAAATGATCAAGTTTTGTTTTTATTTACGCCACTATTTTGCTTTCCCTTCAAAAAAAAATATAAATGAATTGAAACTAAGTCAACTCACCAGAATTCTCATTTTCAAAGGAAAAAAAAAAAAATGTTAGGGAAAATTTTTTTATGGCAGAAAGAAAAACAGGAAACCCAAACGCTACTGGATTCAAAGAGAGGTTAAGTCAATGCGTGGATAACAAATACAGAGAAATTTACATCCATCATTATATGTGTTCATTAATTGTATACATAGTGAGTAATATACCTATAACTTTAATAAGGTTTTTATTCTAGTAACCAATTTCGTCAATTTTCTTTTCATATCTTTACCAAATCTAAATCCTATCAGAAGAATCAGAAAAGAGGCTGTTATAGCAAATCCTTTCAATATATTAATTTTGGTGTCATTAGTTAAAGTAAAATTGCTGTTCAATCTCAATATGTTGCGGATATGTCTTTCAAAGTTAGTCAGTATTTTGTTAAGAGCTTCGTCCATGTTGTTCTTGTATTCGGATGTTATCTTGGCACATATGTCGTTGTTTTTCTCCCACATCTCTTTGAATTTGTTTATGATATTTCCCTTTGTATACGGATTTTCCGGTTCTTTTTCAGGTTCACCTTCCAGTATTTTTAGAGTCTTCTTTCTAACTTGATCCTTATCACTTGATTTATTGGCTTCGTAATCTAATAAGCCTTGTACAAATATATCTTCGTTGTCCTTATGCTTAAATAACTCAAGTTGCTTTGTAAATGATTCATTAAAGTTATCAATTGATAAGGCATACTTATCATAAACTTTCTTTTTGAGTAGTGTTAACTCGGCCGAGTCACTTTCTTTGACAAACAAGTCATCATTTTTGATTTCTAAGATATCCAAAGTGTCATCGTTCTTAGACTGAATGGCAATCTTTAGCTTCAACTTAAAATAGTTTTCACCAGTTTTGTTTTTTATTTCATGCGCTAAGTCATTTAGTTTTTCTTGGTCGTCTTCTTCAAGATTTAAAAATGTCCACAAATTATTTTCATAAGTATCAGTCATTGTTAAAATGGTTTTCCATATTTTTGTTTCTTATTAATTAAACTAATTATTGCTTTAAATTGTTTAAAATATTTCAACAAAATAAATACTAAAAATAAGTAATTAATCTTCCTAAGAAAAAAAAAAAAAACATTCTTTTTTCTAATGATTCATACATTGACTAAATTCCGTCGTGATTTTTCAAAACTGACATATACTTGAACTAAAAACTGTATTCATTTAATTACATTATAAACAATATTAAAGCGAATGTACAAAAAACAGATCATTTGAATGAAAACCTGTAATTACACAATAATCTGTTCAATATCACTATTCTCTAGCAAGTAATGCTTGGTTAATGATACAACAAAACGCGCTAAAGAAAAATTGTTTGGACATGTTATTGTTTTCCAGAATAGGAAATTATACTATTTTAATCAAAAAAAAAACAAAAATCTGACACACAGAAGGTATCAAAGTGATCTCACCAAAAGTTATGATTCATGCCTTTGAAGTAACACAAATGTCAGAAACAAGCATAGGGTAGAAGTGCTTTGTAATATTTGCTTTTAAAAAGTATTGTAATAAGCACTTAAATAAGTATATAAACATAAATAAAACAATTTAACCTAACTGCAATTATTTTATAATGTCCCACACTAACATAGAGATTATTTCTCAATTAGATGCATCTACACACATTTCTCTCAATGATACAAATTATGAAAACACCACAAATGTACCTAAGCCACCTTCATGGTATGAAGTTTACAAGTTTGGCCTACAAAACAGCATTTTAAGCTTTAGAGATACCCTGCTTCTAGTTTTCTATAATTTTGGTAATGATTTCTTTTTAAGTGGGACTTTCAAATACCCCTTGCTAGGAATTGTTGAATATGTAAAAAGATTTAATCTATACTCCAAGTACATTGCGCCTCTTTTTCTTTTTCACATTGGTATTATTGGTATGGTTGGTGCACCATATATGATGGTGATATTCCCATTGCAGCTAACTAACTTATCTATGATTTTTGGTGTCTTTGGAGTTGTTATTGCTTTAATTCAAGCAATTTTAGAAATTAATGCTATTTCTTTGGTGGTCTCAAAACACTTGTACTTTGACACTTATATGGAGGGTGTTTTTGAAAGTGTATTAAAGGTCAACGGTCATTCTGAATTTATAATCAACTATAAGAAAAATTACTTGGTCAGACATGGCCAACTCCCAATACTACAGTTAGCAGGAGTTGAGCAACCAGTAGATTCAAAACCTATTAAAAAGAACTATGATAACGTTATTTGGAAATATATTAAGAAATATACAAAAAAACTTATTCCAATTGATATTGCATTTGTAAAGTTTGTATGGGGGAAAAGAAACGATAAAATTTATTGGATGGATAAGGCTTTTCCAGAAGTTGGTTATTTTATTTTTACACTTGCAAAATTGATTTTCATAGTGGTTTTATCAAATGTTCCCATAGTTGGTCCATTAATTGTACTTTTTTTAGCATCATCCATGAGGGCCAAAGGAAACTTGAAACACTATTTTAAAATGACTGGCTATGTCAACACGATGGTAAGGGGATTGATACACAGACATTACGGCCAGTTTGTTGGGTTTGGAGTTGTTGCAGGAATTATTGAGACCGTTCCCTTTGTGTCATTTTTGGGAGCTATTTCTAACCAGATTGGAGGTGCATTGTGGGCAATTCATTTGATTGAATTAAAAAAGGCAAGAGAAAGTATAACAAATGAGGAAGGCGAGCCACTAAACCCAGTTCAACCATAAGTCAAAAAGTAATATATAAATTATTAATATTATAGTATTCCATTCTTTTTTAATGTCATTTCTTTTTCTTATAAACATATATATCAAAAACAAAGTGTATTATTTGTTTTTAAATCAAAGCTATGCTGTCAACACACCCAAACCCAGCAGCAACACCTCCTTCGTTGGAGTCACTAACCTTGGATCTTAGTAACCAGCCGTCATATGAGTTATGTTCAATTTTTTTAGTCGCAGTGTCGATAAGAACAGTACCGAAGATACCCAGTTCAGAAAGAATATCAACGTTGTGTAGTTGATTATTTCTTAAAATGATATTGCCCTTGGTGGGTTGGGCATTGATCAACTCCATCAGTATGTATGCACCCCAGTCCTTTTCATCTGGGATGTTCTGGGTCAAGAACGGATGGATGTCGGATTTGTAGATGTTGTTACCACCACCTTCTCTTTGAGGCTTCAAGACAAATTTGGATAAAACATCTGCGTTGTTCTGCTTGATGAGATCCATGGCATGTCTGCCCTCCTCAGAGTCATCCAAAGGATAGATTTTTACAAAAGTGCTCAAAAGCTTGCTGCAGGTGTCTTTATCTGGAATGAATCTTTGTAAAGTTTCAGGGGTTGTTACCAATTGCTGGATTTTCTTAGAGCCAGCTAATTGCATTTTCAAAGAGGGAGCCTTGATGGCTAAGGAAGTTTCCAAAAACAATCTGTTTTCCCATGACTTCTCAGTTTTGAAGTCATTTGGTGAGTAACATGATCTAAAGTAGACAACAGAAACAACATCATCGTTGTAGCGCAAGTAAGAGTCATCCTTTTTGTTTATGAACTTAGGGACTTCATCTATGGTGATTCTCTTTGACTTGATTTGGTACTTGTTAAACAGTTCATATTCAATTAATCTTTGATCAAACACATTTCTTTCATTAGGCTGCACAACAAACAGAACAATGGAATTGGAGATGCCTTGTTGAGTTTCAAATGCATCAACACCCAGCTTGATGTTAGAAGCAATGCCGGCCAGTGATTCAGAAACAGGGATATCCAAGTCCTCCCTGTCAAAGCTGGAGGCACTTTGTCCTTTATAGTAGCCGTTTTCATTCAAGAAAGAGTGCAAAGCTGATACCTTTGATGATAAAGCTCCAAATGAGACAGAAATGGTGTTGAACTCGACTTCCTTCAATTGACAGGACTTATCGTCGTTTTCATGCAACAAGAAATCGTTTCTGAAGATACCCAGCTCCTTGTTTTGTTTCTTGTACACACTGTCATCCATATACTTCAAGTACAATTCATATAGCTTACCGGTGAAATCAGCATCAAACTCTGATATGGACTTGATTACACCGTCCAGCCATTTGGTGTCGTCCAAAAGAATGTTCGCGTATAGCTCGTTGCAGGCCTTTTGTATTGATACAGCTCTTTCAAAGCTGTCCTTTGGAAGGATTGTTGGATAGATCGTGACTGGTGCCACGGCTGTTTCATTTTTCAAGTTTTCCAAGTCCTTGTACATGACCAAACCGTTGCTCAAAGCATAATGGTTGATCTCATTGACTGCAGTGTCAATCTGAGTGGTGTCCAATTGTGGATAAGTGTAAGTCATAGGTTAGTTTGCTATGCAGATATCGCTAGTGGTCTTTACCTAAACAAGCTCTAATGAGAGAGAAAGTGGGGGTATATATATCGTAAATCAGATGAACACTATTATCTAATTTCATTAACAAATGTTTTCAAAATACCGTATTTAAAACCAAACTTGCGCAATATTTTATTTATTTTTCCCACACCTTTTTTTTTTTTCAAAAATTAGACACATTGAAAGAGACCACAATTACCTAAGTACAAGATATCGCCAAGTGATCAAGAGAAAAATCCCGACGTATCCAAAAGGTAGAATGTTGCAATGATCATAGACTTAGAACGATAAAAAAAAAAAAAAAAGAAAGAAAATTAAACCTAATTATATATTACTTTTTTTGTGTGAAAACTACTCTTACCTTAAAATGCAACTTCGTTAACATTTCCAGTATCTGCGTTTCCAGCAGCTAGATTGTTTTCGTACTTGCTTACTCTGTCCCAGTACTCCATGGTGTAAGGGTCGTCTATTTCCGGATTTGGGGTCTTCATTTTTACTGGCTGAGGTGCTGCTTCATCCGATATATCTTCCTCACTGCTTGTCTTTCGTGTTGTATCTGTTAAAATACTGTTATTCACCAGTGTATTGCTGTTAGAGTGATTGCCAGTTCCCTTTTGAATTTCTATATTCGAGTTTATGATATCTTCAGTGGATGGGCTGACCTTGACTTTCTTGAGATCCAGAGGTTCATTTGCACTGATCTCATAACTAATCTTCCTCTTGCGGAGAATATCAACAGGTACAGGTTGTGCATATAGAACATCGCTTTCATCGGTGGAGTTCTTTTGCTCTTGTTCGGTGAGGAATGTCATGACCTTTGTGTCGTTACTTAATCCATCAAATAGAGTCTTATAGTCAAGTGAAGATAGCAGCCCTAAAGGATTACCCGTGGTTATGTTATTCATTCCTTGAATATTTTGATCCTTGAAGTCTATCAACACTGATTGTGTGTTCTTATTGATTTCAACCTTAATGTTGTCTTGATCTCTTTGTTTCAAAAGGGCCTTTGTCAATTTCTTTTTACCAGTGTTGTTGATGAAGTCAACGATATGCTGTTGTAAATTGATCATTGGTTGATGTTGATACTTTTTGTTGTTCAACCCAAACATCGTATCATTCAAGGTCTCCATGAACATATCTGCTTGTGAATAATGGTAAACCTCATTTCTTTTTTTCTCAATAGCCTCAATATTTTTTTGAACCTTGCCCAGCTTTTTCAGATTGGAGAAATCCTCAAAGAGAGGATTGTTTGATTTGATTGTTGGTAAAGGTGTGGATGACCCAGCGGATGGTCTGGCCTTTGAATTTGCAGGCATGTTACTTTGAACATTTGGCTGTGGTTGTTGTTGATTTGTTGGAATTGTGGTATTTATTTTAGAAACAGGGACTTTAACATTGCTTGGATGGTAATCTTTACCTTGATTAGGAAATTGAGCCTTAGGATCCACAGACAAATCATTTGAAATGAAGTTTTGTCTTTGATGTTGAATTTGTTGTTCCTTTTTAGTGATAACCCCGTATATGTACCGTTTTATCAGCATTTGTTGCTCCTCAGTGGACAATGTGGATGAAATTGATCCCTTCTGCTGACTGGCTCTGATTGCGGCCTTTGCCTGAACAACCAAGGTTTTTTGTTCATCACTTGAGAAGTATTCATTCAGCTTTTGCAACAACTGCTGGTTATCAATTGGTTTGATTTGGTTCATTGATGAAGCTTGTTGTTGCTTTAATTGACTCAATCTCTTTTGAGCAAACTCGTTGAAGTATCTCTTGATATACAGATTGTACTCTTCATTGGATAGGTTTTGAGAAACCTTACCTTGCTTTTGTAAATTTCTTAGCAAGACTTGGGCTGTTTCCAATAAGGCCTTTTGTTGCTCAGGAGTTATGAATCTAGAAGGATTTTCAATGTTTCCATTGCTAGCTGTGTTGTTAACTGTGTTGGGGTTACTGTTAGCAGTTGCATTGTTATTGATCATGTTAGGAAGTAAGCCATTCATTTGGATCTTTTGTAACACATCATCCCTTTTCATCTTGAAAAAATAACTTTGATGATACTTGTACAAGCTCTTTACAGCATCATTGTTAGCTAAGCCTGCTTGTAAAACCTCCTTCCAATTGGTAACATTAGGAGGGCAATTAGGAATCTTGGCTAACAACTCCTTGGGGATAGGAGTGTACTTAAGTTCATTAAGAATTTCAGCTTGCTGTTGTTCAGTGAATGAAAACTTACCGTTTTGAAACTGATTAGGAATATTGATTGTAAGATTATTAACTATTATATTGTGTGAGTTTCCCGCTGGTCTTGCTCTAGGCTGTTGTTTCATTTGCTTTTGTTGTTGACTTTGCACAAATTGCCTTTGTTGCTTATTATACGTATCCTGAGTCATTTCAATTCTGTTTGTAATAGATTCAAAGTAGTTGTTTTTACTTGTTGATGATAAATACAGGTTGTTTTCATAATCCGCTGCTGTTTTTTTTAGTTTTTCAGAGTCTGTTTTACCATTATTTTTCAGGTTGGAAATCTTGATCAAAATATCTGCTAGTGCCTTAACAAAGCTTAATCTCTCATTTTTCGTAACTGTTGCTCTCCAAGCATCATTAGTACTAGACATGATTGTGTTCTTTATATATTCTTTTTATAATTAGTTGATAATAGTGTTTACCCTTTAAAAAAGAAAAAGAAAAGAAAAAGACTAAAAAAAAAATGATTATTGTTTTAATAGTGACTAATATAATAAAGATGACTGTGAACTCTGTTGTGATTGTGGGTTTTTACAGAACTGTTTATAAAATTACTAAAAAGAAACAGGAGATTGTAGAGTATAGTTGTTTTGGGAGTTGTTTCTGTTTGTGACTTATCAAAAAAGTAATAGAAAATTAAGAAAAAAAATTTTTTTTTTTTGTTTTTTTTTGGCTAAATCCCAAGATGAACGATACTGGGGGAAAAAAAAAAAAAAAGGTAAACACTGTGTTTTAGACCAAAATATACTCCAAAATTGATAGCGCTACTCAACAAAGTCGTCTGCTACCCAGTGGGGGGCAAAATAAAACAAAAAAAATAAAAATAAACAGCCCAGTGATGACATTGACACCAGAAAACCCATCCACTTTGTATATTTATATGATAGGGATTGTCACTTGTTTATATATACACCCATAAAATTCGACCACAAATTCCTGAGTATTGTGTCATGGGCCATCTGCTTGAAATCTTTGTATGTCCTATTTCCGTGTATCTGATGATTTCGCTTCCCACACCATCTTCAAAGCTTCACACTCTTATCTTGGAAAAGAAAAAAACAAAAAGACATGTGTTCAATAATCATAATTATATGATTTTTTTTTTTCATTAGTCTAAGATTGTTCAGTTGTGTATCAATTCTATTAAATTGTATTCTCTTATAAACACTAATCTATCAAATATCTTCTTGAATGGCATCCCCTATCACATCGCTCAACAACGAATTCAACTTAATGTTCTCAGTCTTCTCCACTCCCTCATTGTCATTCTCCTTTGATATATGGTTATCCAGTTGCAGCTTGTTTTGTGCCAGCTTGTTTATCTGCTCCTCAATGGTCCCATTCGATATCAAAGTGTATACATGAACTTCCTTGGTTTGTCCAACTCTGTGTGCTCTGTCCATTGCCTGTGCATCGTCATGTGGGTTGAATGATTGATCAAAAATCAAAACATTGTTGGCAGCCACCAGATTAATTCCAAAGCCCCCTGCCTTTGTTGACAGTATGAACACCTTGATTTCCTCATCTTTATAAAACTCATCAATGAGGCCCTGTCTCTCATTCACAGATGTGGAACCATCCAGTCTCAAAAACTTGTATCCATGCTTGTTCAAAACCCATCCAATGACATCCAATACCTGAGTGAACATTGAAAAAATCAACAGCTTTTCACCCTTTTTCACTGTAATGTCGTTCAACAACTTCAGCATTACTTTTACTTTCCCGCTGTTTTCCATCAACTCTTGTTCATTTACCTCATATTTCTTTAAGGTTCTTGGGAATTCCTTACAAAGTTTGTTCAGTTCAATATCTGACATATATTCCATGTCCTCCTGAATGTATTTCTTGTTTCCATCCTTTTTATAATAAGGCTCATCCAATATGTCTGTACTCATCTTATCAATCACTGCATTGGAAAAGACATTTCTGGACAATCCAGGGTGTATGGCAAGCTTTCTTAAATGCATTATCCAGTTTTGTCTTGATTTCTTTGTACCTGTTAGCTGTTTATTAGTGATCATCTCCTTCATCTTCAAATCATACATTGTCTTTTGTTCTGGCGTGGTGTTGCAATGGACCACTGTTATGTGCTTAGCTGGTAAGTGCTTCAACACCTGTTGTTTTCTTCTTCTTAGAATAAATGGCTTCATCAACTTCTTGGCTCTTTGCAAGGCCTCTTGTGCTAGCAGCGGGTTATAGTCACCTTTGTTGTTCGTGGTAGCCTTTTGCTTGAAGACATTTATCAAAGCTTCCTGCTGCTCATAAAACAACGATGGCATGATAAAATTTAGCAGTGATATCAACTCTCTCAAGTTGTTTTGCAAAGGTGTACCAGTCAATAGGGCTCTGAAGTTTGCCTTTATTCTTATCAACTTGTTAAATCTTTCACTTGTGGAATTTTTCAACATGTGTCCCTCATCAAATATCACACAGTTGAACCCTCTTTTGGCCAAGAACTGATGATCAGGCTTAGACCCAGCAGCCAAATTATACGTGGTCACCATAACATCATATGAGGAGGCATCTTCCAAGGTATATCTCAGCTCCTCTCTTTCTGCTTGTGATCCATAATATGGAACTGCTCTGATCTTCGGACAAAACTTTTCAAATTCCCTTAGCCAGTTTTCTAAAGTTGAAGATGGCACAACAATCAAGTGTGGACCATCCTCATTTTTTTCTAACAAGTGGGCCAAAAATGAAATGACTTGACAACTTTTCCCCAGTCCCATTTCATCACCTAAAATACATGACAACCCATTGATGTACAGTAAATACATCCAGTTGATACCGGACAATTGATAATCCTTTAAGGTGATTTTTTTACTCAAGTACTTTGGTGCTTTGTTAAAGAACTCTGTTGACTTGGCACCAACTGCTAGGTCCAGAAGAGGATGCTTGTTTGATTTCTTCGTGTTCAAGTTTGTTTGTTGAGCACTTTGCTTGGCAGGGGAGCTATCAATGACCATTTTTTTCTTTTTGACAGAGATCATGTCGTCGTCATCCTCATCGTATTCCGAGTACTCAGCAGCATCAAACTCATCACTGTCGTTTTCAGGATCACTGCTAATATCCTCATCAGGATCAAACTCTTCAGGTTCCGATTCAATGACCTTTGCTTCAGATTCGTTGTTTTCAGGAACCTCACTATCAGACTCAGATCCAAGGTCAGAGGGAGCAATTTCATCAACATCATTCTGCTTGTCAACAACCAGAAAGTCCATTCCAATGTCTTCACCTTCAGCCTTCTCATCCCCGTTACCCTTTGTGATCCCCCATTTTTCTATTTCTTTGGATATGGCTTCTCCATAATTGTTACACTTCTTGATCAGGGATTCAATGGCTCCGTAGCCTTGCAGAGTCTTTATGGCCTTTTCAAATATCCTTTCTCCATCGGGCTTTGCATTCTTTCTCTTTTTCTTGATAGGTTGTCCGTCTGAGCTTTCGTAGGGAAACTCCATCGTCAAAAATGACTTCACATCAGCAAATGGTCTCAGGGAGATGATCTTCTTGGCCTGCTCTATGGGGATGTCAGCTATGTCTGCAATGTCGTTGTCTGCAGATTCATTGATGAATGCCAAGAAGTCCTTTGTTTGCTGTTCCCTCTTGGACAGTTTTTCAACGTGAACGTATTCATCCGCAGGACCCACGTCCTCATCTGATGAAAATGCTTCGTCAGATTCAGCCTCTTCAGAACTTGACGATTCAAGACGCTTCAATTTGGACTTCGTACTCTTTTTCTCGGCTGGATTTGTGTATTTGAAAGTGGCCGTAAATGAAGGCTTGTTGACACTGTTTCTTACACTCTGAGCTTCGGCATTGGATTGTGGCTTGATGGCCCTGTTTTTGTACTTTTGAAAGATACTGCTGCCCTTCATGTTGAACAAGTTTGGTGTGTTCTGATTACCCATTGAGAGTGGTGTAACAACCTTCTTTGAAGGACTGTTCTGAGCAGTTGTGTCCCATGGCAAATCAGATATCGTAATCTTCTTCATCTTGTCTCCTTTCAATAAGGTTAACAAGTGTCTTTGTGTACTGTCATTGTTCCAGTTATTTTTCTCGCAAACGATCCTGATCAGGTCCATGTCCAGTCTGGGAAAGGATTGGAATATCTTGTTGATTCTTAGATACTTTTGTCTCTCACTGATTTCAACTTTAGAAGGAGATGTTTCATTTTCAATTATTGATGAATCGTTCATTTTTTTTTGCGGTAATAAATCTAGCAAGTTGATGATTTTTTTTTTAATTGAAATATGAATATGTTACAGCTTGAAACTTTTTTTGATTTGCTGAATGATAAAAAGAAGCTTCTGTGGTAGAGTTTGGAGTAATTTTCTCTCTGTTTGAGTTTTGTTGATTTTAGATCATTGCACGTCAACTTGTTTCTATGCTTTTTTTTTCAAAGAAAGTGTTTGCTGTGTAAGATCAGTTTATTTCTTTTTTTTTTTTTCATGTCTGAAATTTTCCCCTACTTTTTAGTATCATTTACGCGTCTACCAGTTTTCATTTATTAAAAGCACTGGATATATTCAATTGTGTTATTTGAAAAAAAATTATGAATTGTAAATACCCATAAAATAGTAATAAAAGACCTGACAATTACTGCCATGAATTCAAAAAATTGGAAACTATTGTCTCTAGGGTCAAATGGTAATGGCCAGCTTAGGCATACCTGATATGGAAGATAGAGATCATTGCATCCAAACCTTGTCCTTGAGTGATATCACGAATATAGTAGAGGATCTCAAAATGCCTGTATTAACTACAAATGGCGATTTCTCTAATGGATTTGGGATAAAGGATCTTAAGTGCGGTGGTAACCATACACTTGTTCTCTTAGAAAACGGAGTATTATTAGGTGCTGGTGATCTGAAGGAGATAAGCAATGATTCTTGTAAAGTTGCAGATGGCTGGATCCTCCTTAATCAAGAGATATACAAAAAAGTAAAGGAAGAGTACATTGGCATAGATGTTAATAATTATTACATCTCTTCCATATCTACATGCTGGGATTCTTCGTTTGTCGCATTGAAATCGAGAAACGATTCACTGTATACTATAGTTTTGTCTTTTGGAAATCAATCGAAAGGTGAACTTGGTAGAAAACAAGAAGCAACAAACTTCACAATATTCAAAGCTCTTAATGTTAAAGAGATACAATTATATTCTTGCTTATACACAAATGTGATGCAAGTCGCGTATAATGATGGACACACGGATATATATGGATGGGGGTCCAACAGTAAAGGTCAACTGATGGAAATAGATATCAAGGCTGATAAGCAAGTGGAAATACCAACACTTCTACACAGGTTTGTTTACAATCAACAAATTGAGTGCCATATAGGAAAGGACTTTCTGGTAATATGCGATTACGAGAACGATAATGTCATTACAACAGGAAACAAAAAGATAGTCGACTCATTCAATGCCATGAATATCAGTTTGACAGATGTTGATCATGTGGACACCATGTGGTCATCAGTACACTACAATAAGAACGGAGTCATTCTAGGATTCGGCAATGACCAATTAGGACAACTTTGTATGAACAACAAGAGTTTACCACCCGCAAAGTTTCTGAAATGTGGCAGCGAACATATGATATATGTATCAAAGGAAGAACCACATATTGTTAAAAGTTGGGGATGGGGTGAACATGGAAACTGTGGAGTTTTCACTGGTGACAGAGAAGTAAACAAACAGTTGGTATTTTACAAACCTAACAAGATATATGAAGCAGAAGGGGAAGATGAAATCGTTGACATTTACGGAGGTTGTGCAACAACTTTTCTTCTAATCTGTTGATGAAGTGTGTGTTTTTTTCTTATATAATAAATCATAAAAGACAAATAACTTGAGTAATATGTAAAGAAGTGTTTCTTGCTCTCTATATCATCGCACAATTTTAATTGATACAGTCGTAAAGAGTAATATGTATACCTTCTAAGAGTTGATCTAGGATGTTAAATAAAATATACAACTTATAAGTAAATATATTTCCAAAAGAAAGTCATTATAAGTCTTTAACAGTATAAAACCAAAGATATAAATCTAAGGTTAAATGCAGTTAATAATTTATTCATTAATCCATGGTTTTTGGAAAAATCTAAATGCATTTTGACTATATTTTATCATAAAAATATTTAAATGTAATATTTTTCAATAATTATATAGGTAATCAACTTATATAGGAATGGTTTTCAAGCCCTTCAAACCAAAAGAGGAAATAAAGAGAGGAAAAAAAAAAAAAAAGAAAGAAAGAAGATAGAAAAAACTGTGTAGTAGTCACATGACTCTAACCGGACTTAAGGCTTAGTGAAAGCTTACAATGTATGAACATTACCCGCCTTCAGCAATTTTCCAAAAGCATCCAGTGGAAACGAAGCTGCCTGATAAAAAAAAAAAAAACAATCTCGTATGTTTGCTGTGTTTACGTTCAAATACAAAATTTTTTTTTAAACTGTAAACCCACACAATATTCCTTAATCATTAAGTTAACTTAAGTATTAACAACAGTAATATACCCAAACCACCTCAATATATTGCTTATAATTGTTACAATCATTTTTGTTAATTGATGGATAACTTGTAGAAATAAGTTATAAGTGTATAGAAAGAAACAATAAAAATGAACAATTATATAAATCCAATGATGCAACAGCAGCAACCAATGTTGAATCAACAAATGTTTCCTCAAAAGAATTTTCAAATGGGTGTGAACAACCAGCAGCAAGGCATGATGCCACCTGGAATGGGTATGCCACAACAACAAATGTTCATGGGGAATGTTAACCAACCTATGCAACAACACATGTACAATGGTATCAACCAGCAGCCAGTTGCTCCAAGTCCTATGGTCAGTCAAGGAAACCAAATGATGAACCAACCTCCAATGAACTACAACGCAGTCAGTCAAAGACCTACAGCCAACAACCCTGAATACCATCCAGTGTTGATGAACCCAAACTTAAAAACCCACAAAGGATGGGAACTGCAAATGTTTTTAGCCACCATCAGCAGAACATTTATGGGGAGCGAAGGTACTGCTTATGCAATCCAATCCGTTGTTGATATAACCCCTCAGCAACTTGGTGGTACTAATGTTTCTTCCTTGCAAAATGAATTGAGCAACACCTTGGTGAATGCCACTAAGGCATCATTGATAGAATTGGCCAACTCAACAATCCAACAACCACAAGATGAAGGTATGGCAGGTATGTCTCCTCAAGTCAACCAAAGCGACTTAGCCACCTCTTCCAGCATTCTAATGCAACATAAAAAATTAACTCAATACAACATCGATGATGAGGATGATGAAAGCTTACCTAAAAAAATCATCAAGGATGAGGAAAGTGACAACAAGGATCACTTGTGGCATGTGTTAGATTTGTCCAACATTTCATTGTCCATAGTAAATGATAGATTGATGAATTTTGACTTTTTAAATAGACTATACTTGAATGGTACAGGTATCAAAAAGGTTCCAAAGTCCATAAAAAAACTAGTTAACTTGAGAATCTTGGATTTATCTGACAACCAATTGACTGAACTACCTAAGGAAATTGGGTTTTTACACAACTTGAAATATTTCTACGTCTTTGATAACCACATCAAGACCTTCCCATGGGAATTTGGGTTTTTGATAAGTCTTCAATTTTTAGGATTTGAGGGCAATCCAATAGACAACAAACTACTTCAAATATATCTAGAAAAAAATATCACAGGATTGTTGTTTTATTTAAGAGATAATAGACCAGCTATCGAACTGAAAGAAGATAGACAATTTTTAGAATTGGATTCACAAGGTGAGTTCACTGGCACAAAAACTAACACACTTAATGAATTGAATGACTCCATAGCCCCTATCAAATCCAGATCATTTACTTTATTGTCTTATAACACACTATGTCAGCACTATGCAACTCCAAAGATGTATAAATACACCACAAAGCATGATTTGATGTGGTCTCACAGACTGGAAGTTTTGAAGCAACAAATAGAAAGCTATCAAACTGATATCATTTGTTTACAAGAAGTTGAAGCCAAGACATACGAGGACGTTTGGGAGCCATTATTGGCATCCAAGGGTTACAAGGGAATATTTTTTGCTAAAGGAAGAGCTAGAACAAGTGCTCAGAAAGACGCCAAGAAAGTCGATGGTTGTTGTGTATTTTACAAAGTTGATGAGTTTGAGTTGTTATATCATAAGGAGTGTGAGTTTTCTGCTATTTGGATGCAAAATCCTAATTTCTCTAAGACCGAGGATTTCTTTAGTAGAGCAATTTCAAAGGATAACGTTGTTATCTACACTCACTTTTTACATAAAAAAACCAACAGAAGAGTCTGGGTATGTACCACTCATCTTCATTGGGATCCTAAGTTCAATGATGTCAAGGCTTTCCAAGTTGGTGTGCTTTTACATCACTTGAACACATTGATACATTCTAAGCCTTACGAGGGTAAGCATGGAAACCATGAGGCATCCGTGGTTGTATGTGGTGATTTCAATTCCCAAAGAGATTCAGCAGTATATGAGATGTTCCATGAGGGGTCCGTTAGTAAAGAACACCTGGATGTGAAGGATAGAGACTATGGATACTTGACAGAAACAAACTTCAAGCACTCTTTTGCATTCAAATCAGCGTATGAGGATATCGGAGAATTAAGATTTACTAACTACACACCTTCATTCGTTGATGTTATTGATTACATATGGTACTCGCCAAACACCATGAGAGTCAGAGGATTGCTAGGAGATATAGATGAAGAATATACTGATAACTTCATTGGATTCCCTAACGACAAGTTCCCTAGTGATCATATACCATTGTTAAGTAAGTTTGAATTCTGTTAGCGTTATATATGAGTTAAGTTTTCTTCAGTTTATATTTTTATATGTATCGATATGTCTTTTTGTTGTTGTTTTTCCTTTCTTTTTGTAAATTTTTTTTTCTGTGAACTTTTAAAAAAAACGTGAAGCTTGATTATTAACAGTATCAACTATTTTATCTTATGATTAGATTAAATGTCCTGAGAGAAAAAGAGTAGAATCCAAAACTTAATATTACAACAACATGATATCTAAATTCAAGGATATCAGATACTCAACATTTGTTCTCTTGGGTATCGTTCAATTGTATCCTTGGAACTCAATGTTGTCACTAACACAATTCATGACTCATGACATCTTCAAGGATACAACCATTTATGCAAAGACATACGCATCAACTATGATGACTGTGAGCACTATAACCTCCGTCATTGTCAACTATTATTTGTCTAAAAGACAGTTTGGCTTTACAAGCAGAATCAGTAACGGTATAGTTTGGCAACTTGTTGTGTTTGTATCAATGGCTGTTCTTATATGCATAGTTGGTTCATTAAAAATGGGGATCACTTATTTTATTATTAATTTTTTGACATTTGTTTCCAGCTTTGGTACCTCAGCATTGCAAAATGGTACAATGGCATGGTCAAATATTTATGGATCTGAAGTTTATTCACAGGCCGTTATGTTTGGTCAGGCTGTTGCTGGTGTCGTTCCTTCACTTTTGCTATTTATTCTTAGCTTTGTTGATGTGAAAAGTAACAATTATGATGATGCAAATAACACTGTGGATGAGGAAGCCACATCTAAGATAGGAGTCATATTGTATTTTATATCCACAATTCTTTTATGCTTGTTTGCATATGTAGTTTTCAAAATCAGTAAAATAGGTAGAGATAAAAACATTGAAACTCCGGATGAAATTAGACTATTGCAACACGAAACTTCAGCTGGACCTGATGTTAACAAAATTGCTGACAGAGATGATGCATATATAACCGCATTAAGAAGTAAGCCACGGAGCACAAAGGACAAGGAAAGTATTCCACTATTGCAATTGTACAAAAAGGTGAAGTTCAATGTATTATCGATCTTTACATGCTTTGTAGTGACATTACTATTCCCTGTCTTTGCCGGTAACACCTTTGTTTCTGGTCTACCTATGAACAACTCACAATTTATACCATTAGCGTTTTTGGTCTGGAACATTGGTGATTTGTATGGAAGATACATAGCAAAACCAGATAATTGTTTCACCAAGCCATTTTTCAAAAATCCTTCCTCCAAAAAGGATCATTCCAAAAAAAGACTATTTCTTTACAGTATTTTGAGAGTTCTTAATGTGCCCTTATTTTTCACCTGTAACATTTTGAATTCCAAGGTTGAAAAGGGTACACTCATCGACATATGGTACTTGTTTTTACAGTTTTTATTTGGATTGAGCAATGGACATTGTATATCTATAAGTTTCATGACTATGGGCGACAACTTAGAGAATGAAGATGATAACTACAAAGCCTCTGTAGGAGGCTTTTCCTTAATTTTTGTGTCCGCTGGATTGACCATTGGAAGCTTGATAAGTTACATGGGTGTGTATGTAGTGGATTTAGTTTATGGTGCATGAGATTGCCCGGTCATGAGATACAGGAACTTACCCAAATAGGTAATCTGTCCAAATTGTTCTTTTTTTTTCGTCCGATAGAAGAAAAATTTTCATTTCCACACATGAAACCAAAGAAAAAAAATGCTAAACAAAAATTTAGAAGGAAGAAACAACAAAGCAAAAAGGGAACACGTAAATGTCAATACCTTTTTTTTTTATTTTCAAAAAAATTGAAAAACAACTTCTATTGACAAGTTAATCCAATAAAGTGTATGTTTCTTTGCTTAACACCAAAAGTAAACACCAAGATCTATAACAAATTCAATTGTAAATATCACTTTCATATACCAAGAGAAATATACATAAATTAAATTAGGATTAATAATAAACACCTCTTTTTATTTTCTTTCTCTCCATATTTTTTTTTTGTTTTTTTTCAAAATATATAAATAAAGTTCGTTATGTCAAGTGAGAAATTGATTCATGACTCTTCCGATGAAGACGACAATCTAATATCCATAGAAGAAACTGAAAAAGATGTTAAGAATTTCAACAAGCTTATGGACAAGCTAACCAGTGAGGAAGAAAATCCTTTAATGCCTACAAAGACTTCAATCGATCCAACTCTACAGGAAAAAAGCACTGACTCCAAGTCTTTTTTCTTATATGAAAGTGTCTGGTTCCCTGTAGTTCTAACCATTCTGTCCTTTGTTGTCAGAATGTACAAAATCGGTATTGCTGACAGGGTTGTTTGGGATGAAGCTCACTTTGGTAAGTTTGGCTCATACTATCTAAGACACGAGTTTTACCATGATGTCCATCCTCCTTTGGGTAAGATGCTAGTTGGTTTGAGTGGTTACCTGGCTGGCTACTCTGGCTATTGGGATTTCCCAAGTGGTGAAACCTATCCTGAAGATTTGGACTATGTTAAAATGAGACTTTTCCAAGCCACTTTCTCTGCTTTATGTACCCCTATTGCATACTACACTGGTAAGGCTATTGGGTTATCCATCATGTCCACCTGGTTGTTGACTATTTTGGTATGCTTTGAAAACTCATATGCCACTTTGGGTAGATTCATCTTATTGGACTCCATGCTTTTATTCTTCACTCTTGCATCCTTCCTATGCTTTGTCAAGTTCCACAACCAAAGAAAGCAACCATTCTCATGCAAGTGGTGGAAATGGATCTTTTTAACCGGTTTATCATTGGGATGCACGATCTCTGTTAAGATGGTTGGGCTATTCATCATAACCTTAGTTGGAATTTACACCGTTATTGACTTATGGACATTGTTTGGTGACAAGACCGTTAAATGGTCCACTTACTTGTACCACTGGGTTGCCAGAATATTGGCTCTAATTGTTGTTCCATTTTCGGTGTTTTTGTTGTCATTCAAAGTCCACTTTGATTTGTTATCAGGAACAGGTCCAGGTGATTCCAATATGCCTTCCTTATTCCAGGCCTCTTTAACCAACAGTACTGTTGGTGTTGGTCCAAGAGATGTTGCTGTTGGATCATCTGTTATAACCATCAAAAACCAAGCCTTGGGTGGTGCCTTGTTGCACTCTCATGTTCAAACTTACCCAGAGGGTTCAAAGCAGCAACAAATCACAGGTTACGGCCACAAGGATTCCAACAACAATTGGATTTTACAAAGAAAGAGAGGCTTGGACTCCTGGAACTCCACTGTTGATGACATTGAGTATGTTGTTGAAGGTGAAGAGTACAGATTAGTTCACGCCATGACAGGAAAAAACTTGCACACCCATCCAATCCCGGCCCCAGCTACTTCCAGTTACTTTGAAGTATCCGGTTATGGTGATGACATCATTGGTGATCCTAAGGACAACTGGGTGTTAGAATTTGCCTCTCAAGTCGGTGATGAAGATAAAAGTAAGTTGCATTTATTAACAACATCCTTCAGAATCAAAAACACAGAAATGAACTGTTACTTGGGTCAAACAGGTAAGATGTTACCACAATGGGGTTTCAGACAATTTGAAATGGCATGTATTAAGGATCCATTCATGAGAGACAAGAGAATCTGGTGGAACATTGAAACACATGAAAATGAGCTGTTGCCAAGTGCTGAAAACTTCACTTATCCAAAGCCAAACTTCTTCAAATCATTTGTTCACTTGAACTTGGCCATGATGGCCACCAACAATGCCTTGATTCCAGATCCAGAAAAGGATGACCAATTAGCATCAAGCTTCTGGGAATGGCCAACTTTACACGTTGGTATCAGAATGTGTGGTTGGGATGATGACAAGGCCAAGTACTTCATGCTGGGATCTCCAGCCTCAACTTGGTTGTCCACCATTGGTGTTTTGGCCTTCATGATTCTATTTGCTGTTTACTGCTTGAGATGGATCAGACAATTTGTTGACTTTGCTGATGAAAAGAAATTCAACTCATTCCTAATGGGTGGTTTCTACCCTATCCTAGGTTGGGGATTGCACTACATGCCATTTGTCATCATGGGAAGAGTCACTTATGTTCATCATTACTTACCAGCCTTATACTTTGCTTTGATTATCTTATCATATTGGTTTGATTGGTTCACATGTGATATGATGAAAACAAAAAGAGGCATGACCTTGGCCACCTTGATTTACTTCACATACTACATCATTGTCATTGGTGGGTTCTTATATTTCTCCCCAATCTCCTTTGGTATGGAGAAGCCTTCATCTGAGTATCAATATTTGAACTGGTTGCCAACCTGGAAAATAGCTTAAATGTAGATATATATCTTAGATTTATAAAATTTTAATAATAAAAAAAAAATTAAGATTAGGAAGTTTTTTTTTTTTTTATAGTTCAATTGGATTTATATACTTATATAATACTAATTGATATTCATGATTTATAAAGGACGAAATGGAGCCATTGATGGGTTTGGAGATAAGAACATGTCTGTTCCTTCAACATTACCATAAATACTTTCCAGAGGATACAGTTCATCTTTATTTTCATCCTCTTCTATAATGACATCCTCCTCTGGTTCCAGATTATCATAGTCAATGTCTTCAACAGTTTGATTAATTAGAGCTGGATTATAATGGTGACTGCTGTTACTTTGTGAATATGAGGGAGGACTCATAAACTTTATATCATCGTAAAATGGAGGAACCTCGTCATCCCAAGGAATACCCATGCCTGATCTTTCAGAAAAATTCAATCTAAATTGCATACGTAAGATTCTAGCTGCTCCAGTTGGAACATTTATGGTTTTACCCTTAGTAGTTGTGTTGTTAATGATAGGCGATCCATTTTGGTTTTGTATAATTTCTTCGGCTATGACAATTTCTAAGGAAAGAATATGAGAAACATATATTCCCAATATAGGATCCTCAACATCGCAAATCATTTTAACATTTCTGTTCTCAACATAATCCATATACTTACTCAAGTCTTGCGGATACTGTGAGGAAGCACTCTTTTTAATAGCAAATATACCAGAGTTCAAAGACATGCAGTTGATGTCAGTAATTAGTTCAATCGCCCCACAGGCATTAGTATTTTTGTTGTTCAGAGGGGCATTGAAATCCGATTTCCATCCATTATTCAAAGTCTTTTGAGTCAAAACACGAATCTCTTCGGTGTACAATGAGCAGTTACTGTTTTTTTCTTGTTGGATCTGCCAATTTCTCTGCTGATTTTGATGGTTAATGATCATTTGTCTCATTTGATAATCATTTGGATGAATAAGCCCCTCGAAGTTAGCGTTTGGATCCAAATTGGGAAGAAGGGGAAAATTTTGAGTTGAATAAAGGTTGTTAAAGGAGTCGGCAGGAACATTTGTATAGTTTTGTGTAGTTTCTTGTTCATCCTCATTAGCTTCTACATTCTCTGTATTCGGTTGATTGAACAAGTCATTTAATGTATCATCATCAATGATTATATCATTGACTATGGTGTTGTCGTTGCTGTTCTTCTTAAACAATTGTTGCTGTTGTTTTCTTTGATTCATTATTCTTGCCTGTCTAAGATTGTCACTACTTAAAGCAGATTTTTCGTTTTTAATTTTCGTTCTTTGTTGATTCTCTAGTTTTTTCAAGTCACCAAAATGGTTTTTACAGGCATATTTTCTCAACTTGACCTTCTCTTCAATTTTATAATTTATCTTTCGCATTCTCCATCGTTTGTTACCATTTGTTATACCTTCAAGTCTTATGCTTAAGGGAAATATGGATTTTGGATAAATAACATTTGGAAAGTTACAAGAAGCAGATATCGACGTAGGAGGAAATATTCTGTTGCTATTCTTGTCAATTCCACGTAGAATTGCATGCGTGATTTGAATGGGAAGTGTCAAGTTCACCTTGTGGCTCTTGCCATTGAGAGTGTATTCCAAGTCAACAATCAGCAAATAGTTGATTATGGAGTTGTTTATTTTAGTTGATTGTGGAAGCTTACCGCTCAATAATTTAGAAAAAGGATAAGAGTATAGACCCTTATTGATTATATTTTTGTTGTTTTCTAAAAATGCCCAGTTGAACAAAGTTAGGGATTTACTTTTGCATTCTTGACAGTTGTTAAAGCAATGTGGTTGATTGTATTTAACATTTTGAACAAATGACATGTTAATATTTGTAATTAAAACATCATTTAAAACATTAATAGCCAATATACCACTTATCAAACAACCTGTTGAGTTGATAGTGGTACCGTATAGTGTACATGGTGGTGATTCAATGTTGATATCTAATGTTACATTTTTGTCTGGGTTTGGAGAGAGTGGCTTTGTGATGTTATCATCGCTGGATTTTTTTTGTTTAGAGTTGTTATTACTACTGGATAGTTTTAGTATGTGAAAGTTCATATTTTTATTGAATTGAATAACTTAACATGAATGAAATATGCCTTGAAAGAGTACAAATGATTTGAATATATTTTGGTAGTTAATATCTTGAATAATCAACTCTATTGGTATCTACAAGGTTATATATAATCGTTTAAATACTCCATATAAAAAGGAGGGGATGGATATTGTTTCAACAGTTTAGCCAGTGTAAACTTTTTAGTGCACTGTATTTTTTTGATTTTTTGTGTGGAAAATATGGTAAGTCCGATATTGACAACTTCATATGCAGCATTGGTCATGTGATCAGTATGAAGTCTTGAGGTATTTAGAATTCAAGATGTGTTTATTTTTAAAATGCATACAGGCTATTGCTCACAACTCAACATGATTCACTAATAGTGATAATATCATCTATAAAAAAACATCATGTATACATGGTATCTTGTATTATAACTTGTATTGCAGTTTTGGGTATTCTCCTTTAATTAATGGGACTCAATCTGAGTGTATTTTGTGTTGGTGTGCATTTTTTTTCTCATATGTATATTTTTTTTTTTAGCTTTCCGTAAAAAGTTTGTTTATTCTGTTTTAGTCAATAAAGATTTGTTACCATTTGATATAAACATATAGATTTTTTATGTATAGTTCAAAAGAATTCAGTGTGAGATTACCCACACAACATATTATCAAATAACAACCATACTTTATATCTTTTGATCACTACTACTTAACTATTGATATTTGGTATTCTTTTCAATACATATTATACACTTAATATAGAAAATGAACAAAGAATTGCATTACTTTGGATTATTCAATAGTCACAACTATTTCCCCAAGCCTAATAAATATGTTATGGAAATCAATTCTAATAACAAAATTGTCAAAAGCACATTGGAAGCCATTGTTATACATTTCACCAACTCAGTTGATTCCTTGAACTACAATGATTTAAACAACTTTTTTATCACCTACAGAAGCTTCACTACTTCATCCAAGCTATTAGATATTCTTTTATACAGATTTAAATGGTCAATCAAATCGTCCTTGGATCTTCAATTTGGTAACAACATTATCAATGACAATGATCTTCTGAAAATATACAACATCATCATCATTAGAACTTTTATCATATTAAGACACTGGATCAATAATTATATTGTAGAAGATTTTTTATTCAATGATGAAATTTTAACTTATTTCACAACTTTCATTCAAAATGATATTTATAGAGATTTATTATCACCTTATCTGGACAACACTAAGGACAACGATTTGAAACTTATAATAAACTGTATCACAAACTTAAAGAAAGTTTGGATCAATAAGTATAATTTATGTTTTGATTATCCTCATTATCACATAAACAATACCTCAAATGAACAATTTTTAAAGTACAATATTATCATAAACAACAAAAAATCTAAGAAACATCTTAGTTCATTTGCTCTAAATTACAGCACAGACCCACTTGTTAGAAACAAGTCCTTTCTTGACATTGTAGGTAATCAAATCAATTTGTCCAAATCCAAAAATTCCATTTTATACCCAAACAACTCAATGTTAGTTAATCAAAATGTTACGAACAAGCATCACAACACCACATTTTCTAGAATATCAAATAAATCACACACTTCCAATGATTCGAGCAACAAAGACAAGGTAAACTTTGTTCAATCGTTAAATGTACCTGAAACTTCCAAGATAGATGTTATTTTACCTTCGACACCTACTAAAAACTTAGAATTTGCTATAAACTTTAGTGAGTTGATGGATAATGAATCTAATGTTAGAGACAGTATTTATGGATTGCTGAATAAATGGAATGTTGGTGATAATGAACATTTTGAAAATGAAAACATAGACAGCCCCATCAAAAAACAAGCTTTAGAACATGACCAAGAAAAGGTTATAAGATCAAAACCCGATTTCAATTCTGATGTTGATGATAACTTGTCACTTAAGGCTCCAAACGATGTTTCCAAGTTTGTTAGATATGTGTTCTCCATTGGTAAGACGAATGGGGAAGGTGACGACATTGGAGAGGAATTTCAACTTGATGAAAAACATAAATTTGATATTTTATCTGCAAGATCCATAGATGAAGTTCAGTTTATAATTAACAATGGACAGCCTGATAAAACCATTACTTTGAATGATTCAACTACATCTGATGAATCAAGTTACAACAAAATGGACAATTTGAACCTTTACAGCAAGGTTTTACAAATTACCAACAATCTTAGTCTTTCAAAATTAAACACTATCAATTTACAACACACCTCTCCTAAAAAGGAGAATTTTACTACATCTCCATTTTTAAGATCAATAGAAAAGACAAAAACCTCGATTACCAATAGAAGTTGGCTTAAGGATAACAAATCTAATGAACTGGTGTTTACAAATCAAAGAAAGAGTCTTGAAATTAAAGACATTGATGAACTTGAATTAGAGGATGATGCTGAATTACTACCGGATTCTCCTACAAAGACGAAACATAAAATTGTAAATCATGTTGAGGGGCCAGTGAATATTTTCATTAATAATGAAAAACTTGATACTGAAGATGATAAATTTTCGCCAACTCTGGATATCAAAAAAAGAGGGTTGGATAAAGTTGTTAATATAAGAGATAGACATTCTCATTTTGACTCAACCAAAAGAGTTATGTCAATGATAACAAAGGCTCCGCAAAGGTCAACATCATTCACAATGGATCATACATCTCCGTCAATAAAGAACTATAAGTCTGTATACAGTAGTATGAAACATGAACTACCCAAGGCTAGAAACACAGGAAGAATTAGTGTGAGCATTAATAACAGACATTCATCTATAAACAACACATTTGAGAAGCCAAATTCCATTAGATCCAGAATCAGCAGTCTTGTGGAGGGAAAAGAACTCGAGAACAAGAATGAAAAAAAGTCTCTTGATGAGGAAGACAATGAAGATTCAAATGGGATTGCCTTCAACCATCCTAATAAAAACTTGAGTAGAAATGTGTCCAGAAAGGTTTCAGTTTTAGAATCAAAGATTCTTGAGGATGATGATATTTTCAAGAAACAAGAGGATGAACTTAATGAGTTGAGCTTCAAATTGAGTAACTCCACAATAAAGAGAAAATCTCAATTGAATGAAAAGTCAAAATTACATGATAATGACAACATTGTTGATTTACAACGTGAAAAGAGCATTGAAGAAATTTCAGTTAACAGTTCAGTTGGTACAGATGGGAAATATGAAGCAAGGATTACACATCAACCAAGTGTTCCTAAAAGATTCACTGTTGGTTTGGATTTAGGTATGGATATGGATGAAGGAGTTGTTTTGAAAAGCATGGATAAGAAAACAACCGATTTGAGAGAAATGTTCAAAAATCAAATGAATGACAACAGTTCAGATTTATCGTTCATGATATATGGCGAAGACGACTCTGAGAGCTTTGAGGAGCTGAGTGATCATAAGTTGAATGTTAATCCAGAGAGTTTCATCAAAGATGAGCTTTCAGAAAGAGAAGATATCTTGTCTGATGAGTTTGAATTTGCAGATGGTGATAATCCTTTGGACATTGCTATGAAGAAACTGGAAGGAACATTTGAAGGTTCAGATACATTATCTGATGTCTCATCGAAATCAACAAAAACTGATGTGACCCCTTTAAAGACGATAGTAAAGTCCAAAACCATGCACAACTTGTCATCAAATTTGAAAAGAGAATCAACATTAATTCAAAACAGAAGACAAACACTGTTGTCCACCACTAATCTCTCCACCATATTGGATAACAATTTCTCAGCAAAGAAGGAAGGTGTCGCTACTTCTCCTAAAAGGCTTCTTGTTGATGGTAATTCAGTGTATTATAATGATGGTGAGCAACCTCAATTCAATCCAAACAACTACATCAATGATTTATTGATGAACTACAGAATAAAGGATAAGACCTTGTTGATTGAAAATGATGAGGAACATATCCCATTCATATTGATGTACAGTTCAAGAGAGATTGCTGAACAGTTGACACTGATTGAAAGAGATGTTTTGAATGAAGTGGATTGGAAATCATTGTTACAGTTGGAGATGAATGAGAGTTTGGACTCTTATACCAGTTGGGTTGAGGTGTTGATCAATCAAGACTCTCTATCTGGTGTTGATCTTGGTATAGCCAGATTCAACTTAACAGTTGATTGGATTATAAGTGAGATTGTGTTGACCAAGGATGTTAAATTGAAGAGAAACGCATTACAAAAGTTCATTCATGTTGCTGAACACTGTATAGAGCTACAAAACTTCAACACGTCGATGCAAATTGTGCTAGCATTGAGCTCCACAGAGGTACAATACTTCAAGGACAGCTGGAGACTGGTTGAGCCCGGCGATATGTTGAGTTGGGCTGAAATGAAGAACCTGTTCAGTTCTGATCAAGACGACTACAAGTTGTTAAGAGAGCTGATGGATGACATGGATCCAATAAAGGGATGCCTACCATTTTTGGTTTTGTATTTGAGTGATTTGAAAAACTTGCACAACATGTCAACATTCTTCCATTCGAATCACGACATCATAAATTACAAGAAGTTTGACAGTTTATCAAACATTGTGAAAAACTTCATTCAAAGAGTCAACTGGGGGATTGAGTTTTATTCTTTAAACTTGAATCAGCAGTTGTTAAGCAAGTGTTTGTACATAAGCTCGTTGCAGCAATGGGAAATCAAAGAACTACTGAATTGATTAATTATATATGAAGTTTCAAGTACAATGATCGTGTGGCTTATCATTGGCAAGCAAACAAAAATCGAGTTATATGCATGTGACCTAGATGTTTTGGCTGCTTTATTTTTCTTTTCTTTTTTTTTTTTTTTTAAAAAAAAACCCATAAGCAGAGTATTTCCGAAATAGGAAACTGGCTCCAGTGAAACTATTCTTTAAATTTCAATATATTTTTTTCTTCTTTTCTCTCTTTTTTTTTTTTTTCTATTTCTTTTCATTCTTTCCTTGTATATCATATTGTAGATCTTTCAGCAATATATTGGCATTCATAAACAACAGGAATTGATGGTATATAGTTAATCGATTGTTAATAGAAAAAAAAACCTGGAAAACTATACACCAAATTCAACAACAAAGTAATATAACAGCATCAAATGTCTGACGAAGTTATTTGGCAAACCATCAACCAAGGGTTCTGTTCATATAAATTCAAAACCGATAAGAATCAAAATTTCTGTAGAAACGAATATAACGTGACTGGGTTCTGTAACAGACAGTCATGTCCACTGGCAAATGCTCGATATGCAACTGTCAAAAGCGTCAACGGAAGATTATATTTGTATATGAAAACAGCTGAAAGAGCACATACACCATCCAAGATGTGGGAGAGAATAAGACTGTCCAAGAACTACAAGAAGGCGTTGACCCAGGTGGACGACCATTTGATATACTGGAACAAGTTCTTGATTCACAAGTGTAAGCAGAGATTAACTAGATTGACTCAAGTTGCCATAACAGAAAGAAGACTTGCTCTAAGGGAAGATGAAAGACACTATGTTGGTATAGCACCAAAGGTCAAGAGAAGAGAACAGAATAGAGAGAGAAAGGCCTTGGCAGCTGCCAAGATTGAAAAGGCCATTGAAAAGGAACTGTTGGATAGACTGAAAAGTGGTGCTTATGGTGACAAGCCATTGAATGTTGATGAAAAGATCTGGAAGAAGGTCATGAATACCATGGAAGACGAAGTTGAATTGGACGAAGATGAAGAAGATTGGGACGAGGATGAAGACGAGGATAACGAAATTGAATACGTTGAAGACGATGGTGAAGAGGACGAACTTGTTGATATGGAGGATCTAGAAAAATGGTTGGATGATGCCTCTGAAAACGATGATTCTGATTTCTCTGACAGCGACGACAGCAGTGATGAAGATAGCGATGATGAAGTCGCTCAACCCGGAACTAAACGTACTAAGAAGCAATCTAGTAATGATAAGAATAAGCTACGTAAATCACGTCCACAAATTGAAATTGAGTATGAAGAAGAAAGAGATGTCAATCAAGAACATGCTTAAGAAAGTCACTTGTGGTAATATTATGAGGTATTTTTCTTTGTTTTTTTTTTTATTTATAAAATTGTTTTAATTGTCATGTTGATAGTTTTAGTGTTCTTAGAAGGTTTCTTTTGCTTATGGTTACTTCCAACGTTTACTGGATTATATGTTTATTTACTCTAAAATATGTGTTTCTCTAGACGTCTTATGCACGTGACAAGCTTACCGTGGCTTTTTTCTTCTTTTTTTCACTGCAGTGGAAACTTGTTTATGATTCGTTTAACTAGCGAATAAATAAACAAGAAGAGGTAACTACAAAACCTACAAGTTCAACGTGAATCCATCACATATCCCTTTTTCTGTTTGAAAAAATTAAGCTAAACAAACACCAGATTTTATTACAACAGTAACAAGTTTGATATTCATCGTTTTGATCAAGATAGAAGTATATATTTAACTAACATTCTGATATGAATAGAAATCATGATGATCTGTATGATATAGATCTTTTGAATGATGATTTGGATCACACACAGAGAGACTTCAAAAAGACAAAATTAAGCAACAGATTAAACCCATTTGGAGATGAAAACGAACTTATAGAAACTATGGACCTAGATTCGAACAACCACCAAAGACCGAATCCATTCTCAGATGAAAATGACATCTTAGAGGATGAGGACTATTTAGACTTGAATGATGAGTACGAATCCGCAAACACCAGTACAGCCAACTTGCATCAAGCTCAAAGCAAAAGAGGAATTTTACAAAAGTTGTTTGGCAGAACTCCAAATGAAAATAACACCTACTCATCAAGCAATGCCATTGAAATGCATTCATACACCAACCTTGAAAGCATGGATGATGTGCATGTCCATAGTAAACAAAACGGTGTTGTGATGTTCATCAACAAGTTTATACTGGGTAAGGAATATGAACTTGAGGAATCCAACGAGCCTAGAACCATAGAGCTGAATGACACTCCAGGCAATGCAATGTATAAAAACAACAAGGTGTCAACAACAAAATACAACTTTGCAACGTTTTTGCCAAAGTTTCTATTCCAGGAGTTTTCCAAGTATGCAAATTTGTTCTTCTTGTTCACAGCCATTATCCAACAAGTTCCCAATGTGTCGCCTACAAACAGATACACCACCATAGGCACACTTGCTGTTGTGTTGCTTGTTTCAGCCATCAAGGAGGGGTTTGAAGACTTGAAAAGAGGCAGATCAGACCAGGATCTCAACAACTCGCCTGTTGATGTGTTTGATTTCTTTGACAAGAGCTTTGAAGCCAGAAAGTGGAGTGACTTGCACGTTGGTGACATAGTCAAGTTGAAGTCTGAGGAAAGTGTCCCTGCAGACATCGTGCTGCTGTCATCCTCCGAGCCAGAGGGTGTTTGTTACATAGAAACAGCCAACCTGGATGGAGAGACCAACTTGAAAATCAAGCAGTCCAAGACAGAGACCAAGTGTATCAGCACATGTCAGGACCTGTCTTTGTTGGCAGGAACTCTTGTTTCTGAGGCACCAAACTCAAGTCTGTACACATACGAGGGGACATTGGATTTTTCATTGAGTCCAAATGAAACAAAAAGAAAAATTGCTCTGATGCCTGAACAGATGATTTTGAGAGGAGCTGTTATAAGAAACACCAACTGGTGTTATGGGGTGGTTGTGAACACGGGCCATGAAACAAAGTTGATGAGAAATGCCACATCCACACCTATAAAGCAAACAAATGTGGAAAGGGTCATCAACATGCAAATCGTGTTGCTTTTTGGTATTTTGATATTGTTTTCATTCATCTCATCCTTGGGGAACATCATACAGATTTCAGTGCAAAAGAAACACCTGGGCTACTTGTACTTAGACAGGGTGAACAAGGCGGGTTTGTTTTTCAAAAACTTGTTAACCTTCTGGATCCTGTACTCCAACCTTGTTCCGATTTCCATGTTTGTGACCTTGGAAATGATCAAGTACTATCAAGCATGGCTCATTGCCAGTGACTTGGATCTGTACACTGAAGAAACAGACACACCCACTGTGGTTCGAACATCATCCCTGGTTGAGGAGCTGGGCCAGATCAAGTACATATTCAGTGACAAGACAGGGACACTGACCAGAAACATCATGGAGTTCAAGTCATGTTCAATAGCTGGAAAGTGTTACATAGAGGATATTCCTGAGGATCAGGAGGCCCAGTTTGAAAATGGAATTGAGGTCGGGTACCACTCATATGAGGACTTGTTCGACATTCTGAATGACAGCGCATACAAAGACCAATCAGAGAAGGTTGATATTGAGCAATTTTTGTGTTTGTTGTCACTGTGCCACACTGTTATTCCTGAAGTTTCTGAAAATGGGATCAAGTACCAGGCCTCGTCGCCTGATGAGGCAGCATTGGTTCAAGGTGCCAGGGACCTTGGGTATACATTCACAGTTAGAAAGCCGAATGGTGTTGTTGTGGAGAACCGCTTCACGGGACAATCCCTGGAGTATGAGCTTTTGAACATCATTGAGTTCAACTCCACCAGAAAGAGGATGAGTGCTATTTTCAAGATGCCTGATGGATCCATCAAGCTTTACTGTAAAGGTGCAGACACAGTCATTTTGGAAAGGCTGGACAACACCGATTTGGAAGCCACCAAGTATGTTGATGCAACAACCAAACACATGGAGGATTATGCAGTGGAGGGATTGAGAACCTTGTGTATTGCTTACAAGAACCTGACTGCTGCCGAGTACGAGAAATGGCAACAGAAGTACTTGGAGGCATCAACAAGTCTTGTCAACAGAGGTGAGAAGATCGATGAGGTTGCTGAACTGATAGAAACTGATTTAAGGCTTTTGGGATGCACAGCCATTGAGGACAAGCTTCAGGACAAGGTTCCAGAGACCATCCAGACTCTACAGGATGCCAACATCAAGATTTGGGTTTTGACTGGAGACAAGCAGGAGACAGCCATAAACATTGGGATGAGTTGTAAGCTTTTGAGTGAGGAGATGAATTTACTCATTGTCAATGAGGAAAGCAAAGAGGACACGCGAAACAACTTTATTGAGAAGTTCAGAGCCTTCAAGGAAATGAATGTATCCGCCCAGGACATGCAGAACCTGGCACTGGTCATTGATGGTAAATCACTGGGGTATGCCCTTGAACCCGACATGGAGGATTACTTGTTGACATTGGGGAAACTGTGCAAGGCTGTTATCTGCTGCAGAGTGTCGCCTTTGCAAAAGGCACTTGTAGTGAAGATGTGTAAGAAGAAAACCAGTGACCTGTGTCTTGCCATAGGGGATGGAGCCAATGATGTGTCCATGATCCAAGCAGCACATGTTGGAATTGGTATCACAGGTATGGAGGGAACGCAGGCCGCAAGATCAGCTGATTTTGCCATAGGTCAGTTCAAGCATTTGCAAAAGCTGTTGTTGGTCCATGGTGCTTGGTCATATCAAAGAATTTCCCAGGCAATTCTGTACTCCTTCTACAAGAACATTGCTCTTTACATGACTCAATTTTGGTATGTCTTTATGAATTGCTTTTCTGGACAATCAATCATGGAGTCGTGGATAATGACTTACTATAACACATTTTTCACAGTCATGCCACCTTTGGTGTTGGGTATACTGGATCAGTTTGTGAGTGCAAGACTGTTGGAGAAGTATCCAAGGCTGTACAAGTGTGGACAGAACTCTGAGTTTTTCAATGTTCAAATCTTTTGGGGATGGGTCACAAACGGGTTTTACCACTCAGCCATCACCTTTGTTGGATCCATCCTGTTTTACAAGTATGGAAACGCATTGCACATGCATGGACAAACTGCTGATCATTCCACATGGGGAGTGGCTGTTTACACCAGTAGCTTGGTAACGGTTCTTGGAAAGGCACCATTGGTCACTAACCAGTGGTCAATGTATACCCTTATAGCCATCCCAGGATCCTTGTTGTTCTGGCTGGTGTTCTACCCAATATACGGTGTCATATTGCCACATTGGGACATTTCCTATGAGTTGAGAGGAACGGTGTCTCACAATTACAGAGCCTTAACATTTTGGTTCATGTGTATTGGTCTTCCAGTGTTGTGTTTGTTAAGAGATGTGTTGTATAAGTATTATAAGCGAAACTACACACCAACAGATTACCACGTTATACAGGAGTTCCAAAAGAAGAAGAGAAGTGACGATGATAATAGACCTAGATTGGAACAGTTCCAGAAGGCCATTAGAAAAGTGAGACAAGTCCAAAGAATGAAAAAGCAAAGGGGATTTGCATTTTCCCAATCTGAGGAGAATAATGGTATTCAAGAAAAACTGATAAGATTGTATGACACCAGTGAAAAGAGAACATAACTTTTAAAAAGCAATATATATAGCTGAGATTAAATTTCTAAATCCTTGTGATTGAACTCTCTTGAACCACCTGACCCAACATAGTCACCAACTATTTGACCCTTACCAACCATTTGGTACTGGTAAGTGACCAGGCCATCCAACCCAACAGGACCTCTGGCATGGATCTTTGAAGTAGAGATACCAACTTCGGTACCGAATCCGTATCTGAAACCATCAGCGAATCTGGTGGAACAGTTCCAGTAGACAGAGCATGATTCAATGGACTTTAGGAAAAAGTCAGCAATGTCTTTGTCTTCGGTAAGGATACAGTCGGTGTGTTTGGACCCGTGTTGGTTTATGTGATCAATGGCCTCGTTCACATTATCAACAAACTTGACGGCTATGTCAAAGGACAGGAACTCTTGATCGAACTCAGTGTCCTGGTTGACATCAACGACAAATTCGTTATTCTCATAGTAAGAGTTCAACTTGAAGAACTCAGCCTTGACATCTGGCATCAGGTGGACAGTGACCTTTTCATTGATCAATGCCTTTAAAAGCTCATCCCAGTTCTTTAAGTTTCTGTTTATCAAAAGGGTTTCAACAGCATTGCAACCGGCAGGGTAGTTGGTCTTGGCATCCAGGATGATTTTCTTTGCCTGGTTTATTGAGCTTTCTAGATGGTTGTCTGCATAGATTGAACAAATACCATCAGCATGGCCCAGCACTGGGATCTTGGTGTTGTCCTTGATTCTCTTGACCAGGGCATTGGAGCCTCTTGGAACAACAAGATCGATGATTCCATCCATGGCCAGGAGTTGGTTGACGTCATCTCTGGTTTCAATTAGCTGAACAGCAGCCATTGGAACGTGAAGTTCATCAAAGGAGGAGGAGATTGTTTTGTTGATGATCTCAGCCATGATCTTGAATGTGTTTATGGATTCCTTACCACCTTTTAGTATACAGGCGTTACCTGACTTAAGAGACAAAGAAACAATGTTGGCGATGACCTCAGGTCTGCTTTCAAAGATAACAAGCAATGAACCAATAGGAACGGTCTTTTTGTAAAGAGTCAGGTTGTCGTCCAGTTGTCTTTTTAACAAGAGCTTGCCAGTTGGGTCTTGTAATGCAATGACTTCCTTGATACCTTTCAACATGACATCGAACTTGTCACCCTTGAACAGGTCAAGTCTTTTGATCAAAGAGGAGGAAAGGTTTTGATCAATGGATTGCTTTAAGTCAATTTCATTGGCAGCTTTGATTGATGAGGCGTTGTTCTTCAGGGCATCATGGATTCTTGTTAATAGTTGACATCTCTTTTCATCAGGAATGGTTTTTAGGACATTGGCAGCCTTTTTGGAGTCAAGGGCAATGTTCAAGTAGTTTTTTTCAGAGGACATTGTGTTGTATGATGTATTGATTATTGTTTTTTTGGATTGTGATTAATTTCATATCAATTTTGAAATTATATGATGTATAATGGAAAAAAAGAAATGGGTGGGAAAAAATGACTCTTTAGTTTGAATTTGAGTCAGTGGGTTTCTGTGTGCAGCGTGTATCTCCGATCACGTGTCTCTAAGTGCAAATTTTTTAACACAGATAAAATTACTCAAATCACTCCTTAAAGAAAAAGAAAGGACTGGTTAGGGTTAAGAAACTCTTGTACCCACACGCTACCATGTCATTACTAAAAGGAAAAGGGGAGACACATAACATCTGCATTGTACATAACAAACAGAATAAAGTTATGGATCATATATGATAAATTCTATAACAACATCAGTTTCATGAAAACATTAATATTATATCTGGTATACAAGTGCGTTGATCGGCCCGTTTCCCATCAACAAACATTCTGGACGTAACAAAAAACCAGTACCGGAGCGATAATTTCATCCAATTTCCCTTGAGCCCGGTACACGCCTGTCTGTTTCTCCCCTGTGATTAAGCGATAGCCGCTTTTTTTCTAAACTTTTAACCACTTTGCCGTGACAAAAAAAAAATTATACGATTCTGCTGAGTCATTCGCCTCCAAATCATGGAAAGTTTTTAAACATGAAAAAAAATGTTCACACTATCCTTTCGTTTTTTTTTTTTCCAATTAATATATAAGCAAAGCATTACACTACTGAATTATAATCATAATTCTTTATTCATTTATTTATTAATCAATAATTTGAAATAAAAATATATATAATATAAAAAAAACCACTAAAATATATACACATATAACCCAAAATGGCCTTCAGAACCTCCACTGCTAGAAAATTAGCCTCCTCCTTAGTCTGCAACTCCAGACCTTTAACTGCCAAGAGAAACCTTGCTGTTTTGTCCAAGGCTGCCTCCCAACCTTTGAGATCCTCCACCCAAGTCACTGCCATCAGAGGTGTCAAGCAAATCAAGTTCAACGGTGTTGAAAACGAAACTGTTTACGAAAGAAGCGACTGGCCAAAGGACAAGTTGCAAGACTACTTCAAGAACGACACCTTAGCCATGATCGGTTACGGCTCCCAAGGTTACGGCCAAGGTTTGAACATGAGAGACAACGGTTTGAACGTCATTGTTGGTGTCAGAAAAGACGGTGCCTCCTGGAAGGCTGCTTTAGAAGACGGTTGGGTCCCAGGTAAGAACTTGTTCGATGTCAAGGAAGCCATCCAAAGGGGTACTTACATCATGAACTTGCTTTCAGATGCCGCCCAATCCGAAACCTGGCCTCAAATCCAACCTTTGTTGACCAAGGGTAAGACCTTGTACTTTGCCCACGGTTTCTCCCCAGTCTTCAAGGACTTGACCAAGGTTGAACCTCCAAACGACATTGATGTCATCTTAGTTGCTCCAAAGGGTTCCGGTAGAACCGTCAGATCCTTGTTCAAGGAAGGCAGAGGTATCAACGCCTCCTACGCTGTCTGGAACGATGTCACCGGTAAGGCCCACGAAAAGGCCCAAGCCTTGGCTGTTGGTGTTGGTGCTGGTTACATCTACCAAACCACCTTTGAAAAGGAAGTCAACTCCGACTTGTACGGTGAAAGAGGTTGTTTAATGGGTGGTATCCACGGTATGTTCCTTGCTCAATACGAAGTCTTGAGAGAAAACGGCCACTCCCCATCCGAAGCCTTCAACGAAACCGTTGAAGAAGCCACCCAATCCCTATACCCATTGGTTGGTAAGTACGGTATGGACTACATGTACGACGCCTGCTCCACCACCGCCAGAAGAGGTGCCTTGGACTGGTACCCAGTCTTCAAGAAGGCCTTGAAGCCAGTCTTTGAAGACTTATACGCCTCTGTCAAGAACGGCTCCGAAACCCAAAGATCCTTGGACTTCAACTCCCAACCAGACTACAGAGAAAAGCTAGAAAGCGAGTTGGTCACAATCAGAAACATGGAAATCTGGAAAGTTGGTAAGGAAGTCAGAAAGTTGAGACCAGAAAACAACTAAAGTGTTCAACTTTAATTTTCTTCCTCTCAGCCTTGTTTTTTGTAGGTACATGAACATTATAGAATAATGAATGAGTTCAAGGAAAAGGAGGGAAATAAGATTTAATATTGATACTAAACAGCGAAATAAGAAATAAATGTGTTTATTGAAGAAACCGGAATTATAATTTTTAATAACATTAAGTTAAATTTATATATAAATTGAGCATTTTAAGTTTTAGTATGTAAAAAAAAAAATGAAAGAAAAGGAGAAATTTGATCAAATTTTAACAGAGAAAAAAAAAAAATATTAGTCCTAATGGTGTGACACGTGACTTTACCCAAAGGGGTATAAAGTGGAAGTACCTCAACTGAGCTGCTTATTTAACTAATGGCCCAAAGGGGTAACCAAGAGATAAGTATTGCATGTTTGATGCATTCCATTTGAAAGTGAATGCTACGTTGCATATATTGTGTATAGATTCTAGATAGCATCTACTAGTTCAAATATGTAGCACACACAAAATATATTCATAAAACTTTAAATAATTTCTCTTTTCTTAGTAAAGCTACAATTATTCAGTTTAACTAATACATTAATAAATTTTCAAATATTTTTTTTTTCTTTCTTTTTTTTTTTCAAAAATTTTTACCATATGTGTTTTTAAAGGGTTGGTTAGTCTCTTTTCTCCTACAAAATGTTTAGTAATCTTGATAACTTTATATGTTTTTGTTTACTACTTACAGAATATTCATGCTTGCTTCTCATCCTCATTGTATTTGATTAAAGTTTGCATGGTTTTTTAAAAGATAATTTTATGAAAAAATACGAAATATTGAATTAAACATATTAACCTCAAGCAAAATACAAAGCAAAACAAGACAAAAAAAACAAATTTGCAACTAATATACATAAGGTAGGACTGCTTTAACGACAACCATCATATACTAATCATTTTATTGATTTTACCTCCTTTTTTTAACAAAGTAATTACAAGAAATCTTAAACTACAATGTCTAATGATATCAATAATAGTGAAAATGATCAAGAAGACAATTTAATAGTGGATCAACCTCACAACTCAAAAAACCCCTCAAGTATCAATCTCAGCAATATCGAGGAAAACAAAAGACCTTCTCCTTTTATAATCCAAAACATACCTACATTTGCAGATGCACAACAACTGAATTCTGCTGAGATTGCATCTCTAACTCTTCCTTTTCTACAACACTCAAAGATTTTTTCTAAAAACATTTCAAAGAAGTCTCTTTCCTCATCAATTCCTTACAACCCAAACTATCCAACGCAAAATATCAATCTTAGTGCACGAAACAGCTTCAACTCTCAACAACAACTAATACTCAATTCTCTAGATTCAGGCAAGGATACAGACAAGCTGCCTAATCCTTTGTTATCAAGCAACAGTCTGAATCTCAATCCTCCCTTGTTGACTGGATCCTCAAATTTTTCTCCTATTGACATTCACAATCCTTTGATAAGAAGCTCCTTCATAATTCCAACATACAATACAGTCTTTGATAACTTCAGTGGTAAGCAATTTGCTTCATTCAGTCCTTTAAACTCTGGAACGAAGCCATCCTCCACAAGAAATGATGAAAAGGAATTTGAAGAATTCAAAAAGAATCAAAGTGAAAAAAATAACAAAACTATGAAGAAAACCACTAAAAAAGTTGAAAAGAAAAAAAAACCCAAACATAGTCCCCACAAGAGAAAAACTTCAATTCGAAAGAGTATTTCAGCAACAGGTGCTATTAAGCCCCAACTTTTGGAAATTGACAACAGCATGTTTTATAACAACATTGGTGAATCGTCGATTTTTGAAAGTTTGGATTTCAACAACATTGATGCCCAAAGGGTTAATCATCTATTCCCCCCACTATCATCCTCAGAATATAATGAGAACCCAAACACTGTTGATCCCAACAACATGTTTGCACGCAAGGCAACAGGGTCGGTGTACAGCCCGCTTACAACAGGGATTGCCAGCAATGAAAGAAATAATGATTATGTCTCGCTAATGAAGGATGACCACAATGATCCTACAAGAACCAAAGAACAGAACACACATGGGAGTGTTGATAATGAAACCTACAAAGTGGACTATGAGGATGCATTCATGAACATTAGCCAGCGATACGGCAACAATTACGACATCAATGACTTGCCAACTGGAACCATGGACCATCAAAACTTTTCTGTAGGGAATGACCCCAAAAATGAATCCGACATGAACTTCATCAACTTTTTGGCACTGAAGGAAAAAATCAATGAAAGTTCCAACAAGGTTACCAAAAAACCCGCAACTAAGAAAAAAAGAGTAAATGTTGATACGGACTTGTATCTTGATTTTGAAAGCAACTCAAAGGGTCAAAATGCTGCTTCCAAGAAGAAGGATCCTCAAAAGACAGGAAAGAGAGGAAGAAAGCCAAAGCCCATACAAATCACGGATCAAAAAAACCCACCAAAGCCACCAGTCAAGAGGGAAATCACCACAGATGACAATGTTGCACCTCAGTACATCAACTTTGAGAACCCAAATGATGCAAGCAAGGTCCTGACGGAGTCGACTAGAAAGGTAATTGATGAAATCAAGCACAATGCTCTTAATGGAGGGGGCAGCATAGTCAATTTCTCGCCATTATTGGAGATCCCCAGCTATCAGCCACATCTGCACAACTCTGGATCCACCTTACCAATGAGTTTGTCATCAGCAAGGCAATTTCCTAAATCAAGTGTCCACAACTATTACGGGATGCTTCCAAACAGCGAGAGGTCGTATGGAGTGTTAAACACGGGAGAGCACATGATGGACATTAAGAAAATCTCTCCGTTTGATTCCATAACAGGCTCATCGATGAACTCAAGTGCATCCACATTCAACAGTTCATTGAAGAACCTTGACAAGGGGGGTGAAAAGACATCGGCAAACTCAGACAAGTCATCCAATATCAAGGCAGCCCTGAAAAATACCATGAAGGCCATAAAGGACAACACGGGGAAGCCCAAGTTGAAAATGATTAATTCATCAGCAATGGACTTCTTTCCGAACAATTATGAACAACAGGGAAAAGTCATGGACATTGACATGACACAGCTTGATGATTCGGGTAAGCGGGATCTGGCATCCAATGATTCGATAAAGGCCCAGTTTTTGGACTTGAAAAATGACAACGACAACAAGGTGATTGAAAACTTCACTGTTCTGAATGATGAAGAGAACGAGGACAAAAGACCCAGTACTGTAAAAATAATAAAAAGGGAAACACCCACACAAAGACAAGGCTTTACACTGAAAAAGAGACTGGGCAATGTGAATTCAAACATCAAGCAAGGCAACGAGAACACCGAAGAGACAAATGACACTAACGAACAAGGCAACGACAAAAGGGAAATCATCCAGTCCCTGCAAAGAATGTTTTCTGAAAAGCCAGCAAAGAGAAAGCCCATGAAAAGGACCCAGTACATCAACATTTCAACTCAGGTGCTGAAGTCAACGGGTAATCTTTTGGTGAAGACCTCTGTTATTGACAGGCCACAGGAACCCAAAAGGCTGGACAAGGCACAAAGGGACAAGAACATGGAAATGGCACGGCAGAACCTGAACATGACATGGTTGAAGAGCTCCAGCAACAACATCATCAAGCTTGCGCACAAGAGCATTGTGCAGGCCCTGAACAACGATCCACACTTCACCGCGGAGTCGCTGACCAAGAACAAAAAGGGTCTGTACTCGTGTCTGCATTGTGAGTTGAAATTCTCCAACATTCTGCAGTATGCACAACACCTGGATGAAGTGGAGGTTTCTGGACCGTACAAGTGTCCCTTTGTTGAGTGTTGTTGGAAGTACTTTGGCATGAAGACCACGCAGAAGCTGCGAAGACACTGTGCATTGCAACACATCAGCGAGCTGACTGATGAGATGAAGACAATTCTGAACATCAAGTCGGACTCGTACCCCGAGATCGAGTGCATAAGCGAGTACTGCGACAAGACATTCATCAGGAAGGACTCCATTCTCAGACACCAGCAGATGGTGCACAACAACCCAAGCTCGCGGTTCAACAACAGACTGAACAAAGTCAAGCATTTCATTGATCAGCACTACAGCCAGTTGAAGGAGGACGAAAAGAAGATTCTTGTCAAGCAGTACATGAAGGGGGTCTTGAACCTGCCCTCCTCTTATAGAGTGATCAAAAAGAAAGATGAGACTTAGATTAATGTGTGTTTGTGCTGGTTGATACTTAAGTTGTATTTATACGTTTTTTTTTTTGTTTTTTTTTGGAAAATTAAGTCTCCGGAGTTCAACACTCCGGCGGAATGATTTATATATATTTTTTTTTTTTTAATTGTTTTCAAAATTCGTCTAAGGATTTCTAATCGAACTTTTATGTAAATCTATCTAAGTATCATCTAGCAAAAGTGGATGGGGGAAGAAGAAAAAAAGAAAAAAAAACCTAAGAAAAAGGACATGACAATTGAGACCGTTGTGAACACATTGTTTGATCAGATCATCAACAAGCTGGATAAGACCCAAGCACCCCTTTTGGTGATCATTGGTGGTGTTCCTGGTGCTGGAAAGACTACAATCACAAATCTTCTAAGAGGAAAGCTCATGGATCACTTTGTTAGTGATGATACTCCCCTGAATGAACACTGTAATGAGGATGCAGTAACAGAGAATGATATTCTGCATGGCATTGCCATGAACTACACAACAGATAAACAACCCATGCAAAGGGAGATGACTTATGAACCATCAATAACAAACTATAACACATACACACAGAGTGTCACTGAGAGGTGTTTATCAATACGATCAATAGGTGGATATGACACCAGCTTTGAACTGGAAAGTGGTATTCAAACTCATGATGTTGAGTTCATCAGCACCATCCCCATGGACGGCTTCCATGTCCCACTGTCCATTCTTTCGCAGTACAAGGACTCTGCTGAGTTCATTGCAAAGAGAGGACACTACACGACATTTGACTCCAAGAACTACATAGAGTTTGTCCGTGTTCTGTGTCTTATCATCAGCAAGTGTTTGGCATACAGCACGAAGGATCAACACATTGGCTTCAGGCTGAGATACCCGGGGTTTGACCATTCAGTTGGCGATCCACGGCCCAATGCCTATCAACTGAACATCCAGTCACGTGGACTGATGAACCCAAAGGTGATTATTCTGGAGGGATTGTACAATCTCTTCAACAAGTCCAACTACGGAAAGGATATTGCAGAGATTGTCAAGAAATATAACATACCACATGTATCCTGCTTCATTGACAGCACGGATGCAGAACTTGAAGAGAGAGTGTCAAAGAGACATCTGGAGAGTGGACTGGTGAAGAGTCTCAGTGAGGGTGTGATGCGATTCAAAAACAATGACTTGAAAAACGGAAGACTTGTGAGAAATAGTCTTGTCAAGGATGAGGACCTGATATTGATCAACAATGGTACGTAAATAAAAATAAAAAGTAAAAAAAAAACTGCTCTTTTTTTTTTTTTTTTTGGTGATATATATGCCCAATGTTACAGTCCGTCAATGTTCTTTGGATTTTGGCTTTTCAGCCTTTAAAGGAGACTGTGTTGCTGATGAGGTTCTTCTTCTATTCAGCATTGATGATTTCTTAAGGTCTAGGGTCATGTTCTGTCTTTCTCCCAAGTCCAAGGATTCAGAGGTCTCGTTGCTGCTGTATCCCTTGGGGAATGGGGTTCGAGGAAGATGTGCATGCTTGATGTCAACATTGTCCTTCACCACAGACCCTATTTTGAAGTTTTCCGATTTGGGAGGGTTGTGTGGGTAGCTTCCTATGTTGTAAAGGGGGTTCACCTTGGCCAGAGACTGTGTTGATTCAGTCCGAAGCATGTTCTGTTCCTCGGGGATATTCAGGGTATCTATGTTGGAATCTTCATCAAAATCATCCGAATCATCATCGTCTTCCTCGCTCTCAAAGTTAAGGTCCGTCAGGTTGTTGTATGATGCGGAGGACATGTGTTTTGGCATTGGAGACTTTGGAATGTTTCTTTTCAAAAAGACCTTTGGAACGTGGTCCTTGCAGTTGGAAAATTCGATATGTTTGTTTTGGAAGTTGTTGCATGATATATGGTCTTGGCAGTGGAAGTAGTCCTCCTTGGATGTCTTAGGCTTTATGAGTATGGTTGAGTTTTTTGTTTGGTGAGGTTGTAGCATCTTTATATTTTCGATTGGATATACCACATGTGGATTGATATTGTATGATTTGGTTGTTTAAATTGTCTAGTTACAATAAATTTTAAAAAAAGACAGTTGTTGAAATAAGTACTTTTTAAGACTATCCCCTTGTTTAATAATATTATTAAAAATTGTACTAAAAAAAAATTAATTAGTTATATTTGTTTTTTTTGCTTATTTTCTTAATGGTTAAAGACTATTAAGCCTTGTATCACAAATTAACACGGTTTGGACATTCTTTCTCGTCATGTGAGGTTTTTTAAAAAAAATGGATTAGGCTTCTTTTTTTTTTTTTGGGAGATGCTACGGGGGGGTATCTTTGACATTGTTTTTATTTTTAGTAACAATCTGTTTGGGAGCATTTGCATGGGGGGGGAAAAAAAAAAAAATAAGGGCATACGGAAAAACAAAACAAAAACAAAAAAAGATAAAATAGAAAGAAACAGCACGTGGTGTACATGGTAGCGGTGCTACAAACCACTTCCCCACCAAAGAAAAAAAAAAAAAAATGTATAACACTCATCTACAAGCAATCAATAATATATAACATGAACCAATAATCCATATGATAGGAATTAAAAACATCAACAAGAACCTACCAAACATCATTGTCTTTGGTGGGACTGGGTTTGTTGGGTCCAACCTGATAAAAAAAATGATAGACAAACACAATCTCAATAAAAGGTTCAACATATTAATCCCATCATCAAAACCATCAATCAATCATGTACACAACATACACAATGTTCACTACATTCCAAACGTGAATGTGTTTGAAGTTGATTCCATGAAGGATCTCATGAATGTGGAAAATACCAAATTCATAGTCCACTCCATAGGTACATTCAACAATGACATGAATTACAAAAATTTAGTCAAAAACGTTAATATTTTTTACAGTGTTCCTATCCTTATAAGGAACTTTATAAAAAAATTCTTGAATAATAACAATCAAAATAATGATATTAACTTCATCAAATACAATTATACATCATTCCAAAAACTTTTGGAATCCATAAAGGAAAGAAACACCAACAAGCCAAGTGTTTTATATCTATCAGCTAACAGATCATGCATCACAAATACAAGCTATATCAAATCGAAAAGAATGGCTGAAAGGCTGTTGGAAGCGGAAGTGTTCAGTAAGAAGCTTAATAAGGGTATAATCTATAGACCAGGTGTCATGTTCACTGATCTATACAAGAACAAAACGGATTTGTTTGTGAGAAACATGATATGCAACAGTAATGGAGTCAGCTTAAGAGATGTGATGAGTTTGTTGATTTCCAACAATCTTGTGATCAACAGAGATGAATACTTTACAAATGTGGATAACCTAACTGATAGAATGATTGATGATATTATAAAAGAGACAGAGAACAAGAATGATGCATACAATATTGATATAGTTGACAAGACAAAGTTTTTGTAAAGACCCCCTCAGTTAATAGAGTTCGTTAGAAGTGTTTATGGTATATACCGTATTTTTTACTTATTTTTTTTTTTTTTTTTGCAATTATCTTAATTTGTTTTTTTTTTACCAATTGAGTTGATATACACGTAAAAGGCGAAACACTTTCTCAACACGAAAAAAAAAAATATATATACTAATACCAAGCAATGAAGTTACAGTTTACTTTGAACAAACTGACAGATCATGAGTCTACTAAAACATTCAAGCTGTTTTTAAGACTATTGACTATTCTAAGATTTTACACAGCTGCACAAACCAGTCACTTCTCTGGTGACAATAACGACGGTGAGCATATAGTCATCAAGTTCTTTGAAGACTCCATTTATCTATCAACATGCTCTCTTAATGAATCAGAAAGTGTCGATGAAACACACATCAATACAATGAACATAAAACTAAACATAACAAGTTTTTTCAAAAATTATAAGTTCTCCACAAACAACAAAAACAAAGATAACGAGAAGTTTATCTTGATAAAGGTTAATTTAAAGAACCTGTTGAATATACTGAAAAAATATGATCACATAATCAATTACAAGAACTTCAACTTCAATGACTCCAAATTCAATGCAAACAAGAACACCAATGATGACGGTGGTATGGTTGGGTTTAGACTGGGCAATGCAAACGCAAATGCTAATACTTCAACCATCAGCGGAACCGTCTATGAACAAAAGCCCTCTGCACAGCCTTACAATGCATCAATGAGCAATTTCATGAGGGACATGCTTAAATGGAATGAGTTGAAAAAGACAAAGGCAGAAATGGAATCAAAGAATCCTGACATGTTTGGTGATATCACCTTCAAGTTGATTAAAATTCCAAAAGAATGGAGTATCAAGGAAAGCAAAGACAATTCATCCATGATTGGCCTATCATGCTGGAACATATCCTACTCAGAATACATCCCAAACACAAACCATGTGAATGCAATGAAATCCATCAAGAGAAACAGATTTGGATTCAATATCAACAATGAGAATCTTAACCACACGGAGTCATATGAATCTGATATTCTGGACGACCCAGATGTTAATTATGTCACTGGGAAACTGAAGGACAAGTACAGCATAGTTCTGCATGATTTCAAAATTCCAGTCAAGCTGGTTTCTATACACAATGATTCTAAGTACAGATTTGAAAACATTAACACTCTCATCAGTAATGAACTTGGTGATGACGGCAGAATATATGCTCTTCCAAAGTTAGTTTCCACCTACAACATGGACTATCAACATGATGGCATGAATGATGAAGGAAGCTCTCTGGTGGATGGCAGCAAGTTCAATTTATTCTTGAAAAGATCCCTGAGGTTTGACCCAAAGTTTGGATTGCTCATCAAGTTCACTGGCGATTCACGGAGTGCTTCTAACTACTTTGAAAGCTACAGACTATTGACAAAATCCCAATACAGCACCAACATGGAAAACATTGACAAGAGTGACTCCTTTGAGTCTTCAAACTTCAAGATTCTGGTCAATGATTTCAACAATCCTGATTCAAGCAACTTCCACATAGAGCTGAACTGGAATAAAAGCATCAGTTGTTTGAAGGTTAGCAATGGTAAGTCTGATCGTGACTATAGTAGAAGAAACTCCATGTCAAGTTTCACCAATGACAAGTCCTTTCACATCTCCAATGTTTCAAGTCAGTATCCAGGAAGTGAGATAGAGGATGGTGAATCGAAAATGCACCATTCAAATAACGACAGATCAATGACAAAAAGCCTGGCATACGAAAGTGACAGATTGGACTCTCAGTACATGAACTATTCAATCAACAACATTGAGGACAACGATGAGGAAATTCTTCCAGGAGACAGAATCTTAATAACAAACAATGATTGGAAGTTCTTTCAAAAGTGTTATGAAACTTTGGTTGATTGTCAGATGTACGTTCACATCGGTAAGCTTCCTGATCGGATAGGGAAGTTTTGCTTAATCAACACTGTGGTTCCAATGGAAAACACTGCTTATGATTCACAAGATGAGAGCAAGTTGATGGAATTCCATTACTATATCAGAGGTATATAAAAAATAAAAATAAAAAAAATTTTCCAATTAAAAGTTTATAGTTGTTCAGCAAACTCTTCAATGAACTGGATTAAAGATTCAACAGCCTCCAACTTAACAGCATTGTAAATGGAAACCCTGATACCACCAACGGATCTGTGACCCTTGATGGCTGAGAATCCCTTGGCTTCAGCCTTCTTGACAAATTCATTTTCCAACTCAGTGGTCTTTAAGTTAAAGACAACATTCATCTTTGATCTGAATTGCTTGCTGACAGTTAGCTTGACAAACTTCTTTTCATTGGTGCCTTCCAGAGAGTATTTATCTAGGACAGCATAAAGCTTTTCAGCCTTTTCTACGTTTATCTTTTCTTGAGCACTGATTCCACCAGCATCCAGCAAGTTTTCAAAGACCAAATTCAAGGTGTGCAAGGGAACCATTGGAATGGTGTTGTAACAAGAGTTGTTGTCGTTTTGTAAGTTCCAGTCAAAGGCTATAGGTAACTCATCGATGCTGCCACTGGCCTTTATGTTGGCCAGGATGGATTTCTTCACAATGTAAAGAGTCAATCCGGCAATACCAATGTTTTTTTGGGCACCAGCCATTATCACACCATAGTCGAATATGTTGATTTCTCTGGAGAATATATCACTGGACAAGTCAGAGATCAACTCAATGTTTCTTTGTTGACAAGCTTTGGCTAGTTCCTTTAAGCTGTGGTCATACTCAATCCCATTGACAGTTTCGTTTTCACATACGTAAACATAGCTCAAATCATCGTGTTTGCTCAAAAGAGCCTCATAGTCACCAGTGTAAGAGCCCTTGAATTCACCATTGACTTCCTTGTCATTGTACAATGGAACAACATCACAACCCAATCTCTTGGCTTCTTGGTAGGATTTCAAGGACCAGGACCCGGAAATGACATAACCACCCTTTTTGTTTTGGACTTGGTTAAGTTTCTTGAAGTTCAATGGAATACTGGAAAACCCAGTGGTACCACCACCTTGCAAGAAGAAAACATCGTAATGTTTCTTAACATCTTCAATGTCAATATTGCCATTGTTGGACAACAGCTTGTATAGGTTTTCTCTTGTGTTGTCAATGATGTCTTGAGCCAGTTTGGATCTGTGGGAAATCTCACCGATACCAATGCCTTGGTTGTTGATGTTGACAATGTCCTTGCTTAACTGGATGATGACAGGCTTTGGGAGTTGGGCTGGACCAGCACCGAAGTAGTACTGAGTTTCGTTTCTTTCAGGTAATGAAGTAGCCATTGTTACTGTATATAGTGTTTGATGGGGATTATTAAAATATAGAAAGTGATTATAATAAAGATTTAAACTGTATTCGTATATGTACTTTATTTAATATGCATGACTCATCTGTGTATAATTTTTTGTTTTTTTAAATAGTTGAAAAGTGTTTAGGATATTATTATTTTTTTTTCAAACTTCTATCATAAATTTTTTGCTACACAGTTTTTTTTTTTTTTTTTTGGGTTCGTGGATGGTGGACTCCTGGATCAGGAAATGAGGTTGTTGTGGAAAAATCAATGCGCTCCACGGTATTGTCCTAATCAGGAAATGCTATTACTCTTTTTGGACAATACTGTGTAGCGGTGTCTTTTACCAAATATACTCCAGATTGTTTGCCTAATAAAGTAATGGTATTACCCAAATAGGAAGGTGCGGACATAAGACGTGTAAAGCAACTTAAAAAATAATTACTTTTTTTTTTGCCTTCTCTTTTTCATATTTATGGTTTTCCATTTTCCTTTCTTTTATTTTTTTTTTTTTTTTGCGTTAAGATTTTTAAGCTGGTTTTTTTTTTTGTTCTTTGATAAATTATTCACTATTTATTCTTAAGTTACTGTTAGATATATAAGAAAACTCCTTTATAGTACATTTACTTTATTTAAAATGAATAACAACCCAAACTTAATATAAACAACAGAAAATGGCTAAAGTTCACGGTTCCTTATCCAGAGCTGGTAAAGTTAAATCCCAAACTCCAAAGGTTGAAAAGGCTGAAAAGCCAAAGCAACCAAAAGGTAGAGCTTACAAGAGAATCTTATACACCAGAAGATTCGTTAACGTTACTTTGATTAACGGTAAGAGAAAGATGAACTCCAACGCTGCTTAAATTTACCTTTTTTTTTAGTATGAACTTATATAAACACTATTTATTTACATCACTATCTTAAAAAACTAATAATTTAAAACAGCAATGTTCAATCATTCACCAACAAAAAAAATACAAACTTTTATTTCTTTTTCTTTTTTTGAGTTATATATCATTATAATATGAGGTTTAACTTCCTTTTGTTCAATATTCTTCTCATACTATCTATACTGTTGTTTCTAATGATTAAATCATCTCTTATCGTTGAATATAATGGATACACATTTATCAGTTGTACTGTCCATGTACAACTTACAATTCATGTTTGGGCCAAAAAAAGCCAGGTTGATCACGTGTACTACGTCTTTTCTCTTTTTTTTCTTTTTTTTTTTTTTTTTTTTCTTAAAATTCGATTTCTACTTCATTTCTTTTCCAAAAAGAAAATCTTTAACATAGAAACCAATTCATCTCAATAATATAATATGGCTACAACAGATTCTAAAGCAGATGTTTATGATTTCAACAGTTTACAAACTCTCTTCATTGCATTCAGGGAAAATTTCTCTACTAAAATCAACACCATAGAAGATATCTACACCAATGATCACTTTTCTCCATATGACAGCTCATCCAATCAAACATTTCAATTTGAGCTCCAGGAATTAGCTAAGTTGCAAAAACTAATCAAAGCAAGAACTACCAAAGTAGGTTTGTTATTCAGTGAACTGTACAAAACCCAATCTGACAAGTCTATAAAGTGTCACATTGATAGAGTGGGAAAGGCCCTGTACCAAGAGTACTCGGAACTCTCTAACAGTTTTTTCTTCACATTGTCAATGTTGAAGTGTATGAAGAAGCTCCAAATAGGCTATGAGGAAGATTTCAACAAAAACAAAGTAGGATATCCCATATTGATCATACAAAACCTTGAGCAAATTATTTTTTCTCTGTTTGTTAGTTTGAATGACTTGAACGATTTATTCCAACAATATATCAAATTTAACAAGGATCAAGAATGTGATTTGAAGACCCTGAATGATAACAAACTATTATTGATAGGTAAAATCTGGAACTTGAACGATTCAATAGTTAGTTTGTCCACTAACTGGAAGAAAATATACACTGACACATTGACTGACTTTGGTACAAGAATCATTGAGGATATATCTGAAGAAATAAAGTTATTCAAGAGTCATCCAGAGGAGTTCATGAATCAAGATGATGATCCATTTGGCATCAACTCCGATTTTTCAGATGAAGAAGCTGAATCCGACAGTTTGGCCAAAGATGAAACTTTAACTGCTGAAAAATCTAGTGAAATCAACAGATCCATTGAACTGTTTGATAAGAACTTGTCCGTGAAGTTGACCCTGATTAAGCTGCTGATCAACACATCTAAGAAATTTATCAAAGATATTACAAACAAACAGTTGGAAAAAGATGGCAATCTAATATATCTGAATTTGAACAAACTAACCAGAACTACAAAGACTATTTGTAAACACTTAGACTCAATCACCATACAAGTGATAGAGGAGCAAGTCTGTGACGTTGGAGAATTAAACAAATACATTAAAAACTATAAAAAGGAGTTGAAGATCATTAGCAACAACAATCCTAACTTTGATAAATTTATAAACACTTGGGATATCAAATATGCTGAATCCAATTGATTCATTTTATTTTTACTTTTTTCCCCAACTATATAAAACTTAAGATTCATTCTTTTTATTCTGCCATTATAAGCATTGTCATTGTAATGATTGGAAAAAAACCTTTCACTTACCAATCACCATCATCCTCGTCTGCATACGCACTGACTTTTTTGTTTCTGTTACTCAACGCTGCTGCCAATGCATCCGCCAGGCCCCCTGGTCCCCCTGTTGCCTGTGCACCAACGGGCTTCTCCTCGCTCCCCACCTGCACACCGGATCTGTCCCTTATCTGCGACTTGTCTGTCTTCTTCAGCATGCCGATCCCAGATGACCTGATCGATGCTAGCAGGGCATCACGTCCTCCATCCCCTGTGCTTTCATTCAATGTTGTTTGTTGCTGCATTGGTGGTGGGGCTGGTATGCTGCTTTGTTGTTGCATTGGCGGTGGTGGTATGCTGCTTTGTTGCGGCATTGGTGGCGGTGGTGGTATACTACTCTGCTGTTGCATTGGCGGCGGAGCAGGTATACTACTTTGTTGCGGCATTGGTGGTGGTATACTGCTCTGCTGTTGCATTGGCGGCGGAGCAGGTATACTACTCTGCTGTTGTATTGGCGGCGGAGCAGGTATACTACTCTGCTGTTGCATTGGCGGTGGAGCAGGTATACTACTCTGCTGGTGAGGCAAAGCATGTTGTGGCCTATTGTAGCCACCATATGCCTGCTGGGATGTCTGTTGAATATGTGAGGTTTGTTGATAAGAGTCAGTGTGATGCTGTGGTAGCGACGATCCTCCAAATGTAGTAGCAGGAACATTACTGATGGCAAAAGGTGAATTACTATTGGCAGCACCTGTCATGTGTCCTGTTCTCTGTCCTGTGACTCTTCTGGCTGGTGGTGGTGGTGCTCTTCCTCCTGTCTTCTGATGGTGCAATGGTGGAAGTGGTGGCAATCCCCTTCCTCCTGTCTTCTGCTGTTGTAAAGGCGGTATTGGTGGCAATCCTCTTCCTCCTGTCTTTTGCTGTTGTAAAGGCGGTATTGGTGGCAATCCTCTTCCTCCTGTTCTTTGCGATACCAGCGGTTGCGCAGCAGCTCCGCCGGTAGCCTGTCCCGTTAATCTTCTTGGAGGAGCTGGTGGTCCTGTCTTTCTAGTTGGTGGTGGAGGGGGTCCTGTTCTATTAGGTACAATTGGTTGCTGTGCAGATTGACCGTATCCTGTTCTTTGGTTAACTTGTGGTGGAGCCTGACCATATCCTGTTCTTTGGTTAACCTGTGGTGGAGCCTGGCCATATCCTGTACTCTGGCTGAATTGTTGTGAACCCTGGCCATATCCAGTTCTTTGGTTAACCTGTTGTGAAGCCTGGCCATAGCCTTTGTGATGTGGCGGTACAGGTGGGGCATTGTTATGTGATGGCACTGGCGGAGCGTTACTGTGAGATGGTAACGGTGGTAAACTGTTCTTCGTGGTTGCCTCTGGAGGTGGAAGGTGAACGTATTGGCTTGGAGGTGGTGGAAGTCTATGAACCGGTCCACTGGATGGGACTGCTGGAGCAGCGCTTTGTGAAGTGCTAACATCGGAAACACTAGTACTTGATTCGCGAGATTCATAAGATTCAACTGCTGCAGGAGGCGGAGGCGGAGCTTGCTTTATAGTCACAGGTTCATCAAAGGAATAAGCTGCATAAGGATCTTCATTGGTCGGCTTACTTCTGGATGATTGTTCAGTATTGGCCTCTTCATCATACTCTGCTTCCGAACCTCTATATCCTACATTTTCGGCTATTCTATTGGAGTAATCATATCTTGATCTTTGTTTACTGATCAATTCTTCTCCTCTTGGCCCATGAACAACAGTGGCTCTGTTTTCAACTTCAACCTCCTTCTCTAGTTTGATGGCATTTTTGTTGTTAATTGTATTCTTGCTCCCGTATTTCTGTCTTTTAGTTACTCTTTTATAAAAATGTTGAGCTTCGTGTGTATCTTCAAATAGCAAACCTGCTAGGCATTCTTCCATTTCAAATGTGTGGAAAAAGGTTCTATCTTGAATGTAATCAAAATTTACATATAGCTCCTGGTCCCATACAACTCCTCTGTTCTGATTTGAGACATCAACCAGCTTCAAGAAAAAAGTATTGCCCACAAGATCATCTACTAAACATAAAGCACCATATAACCCAGTGTATGTCCACTCTGTAGGAGAAGGATACGCTATGTACAGTTTAGCTATTGCCACATCTATAATCTTGTTGAATTGTTTAGGTATGGATAATTTAATCTTTTCTTTATCACTTGAATTTATAACACCCATTGTTTTAATTAAATTTCAATGGCAGTTAGAGTATTTTCCAAAGTTAAAGGCAAGAGTAAACAGAAAAAATTGAGTTAATAAATAAGTTTAAATTCAATGGTGTTTCTTCTTTTTATAATCAAGGTTTTAAAAAAAAAAAAGAAAAATTAAACTGATTAAATAGTAATATATTATACCAGATATTTCTTCTCCAATAATAGTTCTTGGAATGTTTGGTTCTATAGTGAATGATTCCTTAGGGAAGTTCATTATTGAGAAACAGTTTTATAAATACACACCAAAAAAAAATATATTTGTTTTTTCAAGGTTTTTCTACCGGGAGCTATACACTTCGCTACCAAAAGTAAGATAGAAAAAGCCAAGAAACCTAGTCATTTATACTTATTTGTAGAACAACGAATGGTTTCAAACTGAGGAAACATGACTATGATTGTTGAATTAAAAGAAGCAGTCCGTCAACAAGTCTTTTTAATTTTTCAGCAAACAGCTTCATACATATTATTAGCTATGACTTGACAAACTTTTTTTTCATACTCTCTGAGATTTCAAAAAAAAAAAAAAAAGTTAAAGATATTCCTTTTGGCAAGTACTTTTTAATCATTACTTTATACGTCTAAAAACAACAAGATGACAAGATGAAGTTTGAAATGTTGAGTCACTTAAATTACAACATATTCCACGGTAATATAGAATAGCCGTACTCAAAGTGCTCAAGTCACCTTCACAGGTGTGAGAAATGACTGTTTGTTATAGCCCCCAATCTATACTTCACAAACGACAGGTATAAAATACTTGACGAATTTTATGAAGGACCAGCTCAAAGCTTTTTGTGATCATATGCAAAAAGCTGAGCATTAGGCGAATGGGGCAGGGATGTTTATATGCAAGAAAAATAACACACAAGAACTGATGATTACATCAGCTTACAGATTACAGAAGTAAGATGAAAGAAAAAGCTTTCTTTTTTTAATATTTTTCAAATAAAAAGAATAAAGGTAAATGAAAAGCAAACAAAATTGTTACTCTTTCTTCTCTTTTCAGTAAAATAGCAGCATTAATATAGTGAATATATTAGAAATATCCAAGCCTCAAAAGATAGATTGTTGCGATTCCACATGAAATTTTCAAAAAAATGTTCAAAAAAAACAATGTAAAAAAAAAAAAAAAAAAAATTAGCAACAGGTAGTTGAATGTGTAACTAAACCTACTTGAACAAAGTACTTCATTTCTTTTTTTTTTCCTTAAAGTATGTTACTCACAGCAGCACACTTTAAGCACTTTCATAATTATCAGCAACAACTCTATACATGAAACTTGGAGAGTAAGCACCAGTGTTGGTGATAATAATATCAATGAACTCAGCAGCAATGAAATCATTGATATTATTGACCATGATTAATCTAGAGTAATCACCTTCATCGCCAACAACTTGATGCTGCTTGGGCAAGAGACTACCCGTTAGCTTAGAGCCACCAACTTCCAAGTAGTTTTCTTTGATGTCAAATGGGGATAGTGATGACAGCTTGTAAAGACCAGCCATCACAATAATAGGAACTCTAAATTCTTTGGCACATTGCACAACTGTTTGAACACCTGTTGATGAAACGATGGCAGAACCATTTGAGAATATTTGCTTACAACCAATGATGACTTTACCTATTTTGTTCATGACAGCAAAAACCATTGAATCCGGAATAATAATTGTATCGATACCCAAATCAGAAAGCTTTAGGGCAAATTTTTGAGCCTTTTCTAGGTTGTTTGGGTATGACTCAGTGATGATACAGGTGAAGTTTCTCTTTTTCCAATTTTTATCCTTCTTGACATTGATCAGAAAGTTTAGGATGGTCTTGGAATCAGGGGTAGGAATTAAAAGAATTTCATTATCATGGATCAAATCCACACCTATCTGGAAGATTTGTTCATCTATATTCTTGACTTCATCAGTCAGTTCTCTTATTATGTTGATGGCAGTTGCCCTGATGTCAAATTTTTTTGATTTCGTGTTAGAGCTTGATGAAACTTGTTCTTTAGGCAGTCTGGCAAGCAAATCAAACATGGAGCCGACGGGTTTGGAAGCAGAGTTGTCTTCAGAGTCGTGGGTTTGCTTCATGGATGAGTTGTAGTTGTTTATTTCTTCTCTAAGCATGAATATCACTCTTCTGATCATGTTACCACAGCAGAACTCTTTTTTAAGGACAGTGGATCCAATGATACCTTTTGGCTTAATATTTCCTTCCATCAGAAGATCTAGCTTCTTTAAGTTGTTCATAAACTCCTCGGTTGTATGAAACTTCATGAAACCAATGAACTTCTTTAGCACATTAAGAGTCTCAAGAGATATGGTATATGATGATCTGCTGGTTGGTTGGGAATTAGTTTTTAGTGACTGTAAAAACTTGTTTATTAGTTCATTTATTTCAGGTTCAAAGGAAAGGTTTTCCTTGTTTTTTATTTTGACAGTGCTCATAGTAAAAGCTAGTTTATGTTTATTGAATAGTTACAATCCTGTTAGTGTGAGAGTTGTACTTTGGTTATGTGCTTTAAATACAGTTTCTTGTGTAGAAATTATGAAGTAGCTATCTTTATAAGATTAACATTAAACACTGAAGTGAACTCAAAATTTCATATATATTTTGTCACCAAGCAATTTCTCATAAAAATGAAGCTCCAAAGGAAAAAAAAATTTTTTTTTTCTTCCTTTTGAAGTTAGGGCAAGAAAAAAAAATTTTCAGGTGAGGCATCTGCTACAGTATTTTTTTTTATTGAAAGAATGAATAAAAATGGTCATGGCGGTGTCCCAAATAGGAAATGCATCACGTTCTTTCTAAAGGTCAGAAAACCGAGGCTTTAAGGAGTTATCTCCGAATGTGATCAACATATATAAAAAAGCTTGCCACAGTGGGCCAACAATCTAATAAAAGAAACACGATTGTCAACAAGTATATATTCTTAAAAGTCATCTGGGTTGAACAGGTCCAAGTCAAAGTCGTCTTCATTGTTGTCTTGCTTTGGCTCTTCCTTCTCAGCTGTCTCTTGCTCTTGTTTTGGCTCTTCCTTGTGGTTACCATCAAAGATGATTCCAGAGTCTTGTGCACCGGCATTACTTTCTGCCAGTCTAAGCTCTTCTTCTTCCTTTTCTTTTCTCTTTCTTTCATTCTCCTCCTCTTCGGACTTCTCTTTCAAGGCTTCAAGTCGTATCTGCTCTTGTTGCTGTTGTATTACCAGATTGCCTCTTCTGATCATGTCGTCTCCTGCCCAAATAAAGTTCCATCCACTTGGGTCCTGTATCTGCTCTTCTTGTGCTTGCTTAGTTAGCCCACCATCTATGATACTTTGGTCAATCATTGTTACCAGTGGTTTGGATGTGAATTTTGCTAATCGTTGTGAATAGCTTATGACTGAATCTATTGGTATATCTTTGATAATGACGCTCTTGTTGCTTATCTTGGACAATGAGCCTAGTTTTTTGTAGTTCTTGTACAGATTCATCAAAAGATTTTTCTTCAACTCTTTATCCACGTCATTCAATTTCGTTTGCAATTCATTATAGCTCTTGTATATATTATCGTATTCTTTATATGGGAAGTCAGTTGTAATTTGCTTGTCAAGATCAATCAATTTCCTCAGAAGAATATAATCACCGTTTATGTCATCATCAAGATTCAAAGTTCCCTTGTCAATTTTGTACACCAGCTGGTTTAGCAAAAGTTCATATTCGCTTATCATATTGTACAAAGGAACCATCTCCTTGAGAGATTTACTTTCAGTTGTTTCAGGCATTATTAATATTTTGATTATGTTTAATTTGAGTGTATGTCTCTGTTGTCTTAACTATGGGTTAACCCCCTATTTGTTTTTGGTATTAACCTTATCAAATCTTGTTTGTTAAAAGTTGATAAAGTATAAACGTTCTTAATATTGAAAAAAAAAAAAAAAAAAGTAAAAAAAAAATAATCAAATGGTTCAAGTTTTAACAAAAAAAAAAAACCAAAAATATGTAAATCCGCAATTACATATTCACTACGCTTATTTATTCATAATTTAAGTGTTCAAAAACCTTCAAGTAAACCATTTAATCAATCTTGTTAACACAAATATTAAACATATATACTCTACTACTTTCTTATAACAATATACCATATCAAGAAGACAAAAATTAGACTCACAAATGCAATAGGAGCATATTCACTCATCAACAACTTCAAGTTGTACATCTTGATGTTTTTCTTATATTTTAGCGAATTATGCTTCAAACTGTCTGATAAATCATTCAGGTTTTGTAGCGATTCACCTCTTACTATAAGCTTCTCAATGTTGGAGTTCAGTATGGATGTGATGTCCTTCAACTCTGAATTCAAAGCCTCTAAGTTAGATGAATTACTGTTGTTCACGGTTGGAGTCTTGACTGCAAGCTTGTCCATCAAAGGCTGTAAGTTGATCAGTTGGAAAGGAATGTTGTTGTATAGTATGGATGAGTTGTTGCTGGATGTGATGCCTTTATACATCTCATTCAAAACGGTATAGCAAAAGCTGTATGTTTGTTTTAAGTCCTGGTTCTCATCAACAATAACAAAGCAAATAACATTTTGTAACGTCATGTAATACAACTTGTAATGATACTTAAAGTTTTGAACATCAGATTTGATATCAATGTTGACTAGCTTACTGTCTTCTGTGTTCATCAACCCTTCGGTGTTGCTAACTATGGACTCGATGTCCTTGGAAAGCTTTTTTATGTATGTGCTATCAAATCCTGACTTGTCGACATCTGACATACAACAAATTGGTTGTTTGCTACCAACCTGGCTATATACAATACTGTACAGAATGGTCATGAGTGTGATCTATAATAATTATTAAATAACAAGAATATCGATATATTTGATGCAAAATAGAATTTGAAGTTATTCTTCAAATGATTAGATTGTTCTTGTATTGGAGATTTATAGGCTTTTCTTTTTTTTTTCATTAGTGATTGTTAAGGGATTGAAGTTACATATTGAGAACACGTACAAATGTGTATTACCACCGTCATAAATAAATAAAAAAATAAAGGAAATTCTTGTTTTGCCCACCGTGGGAGGATCTTCACGTTTATTAATTCATTTTTTTGCTTTTTTTTTTTGTTGAAACTTTTACTCTCAGTCTTATATCCGAAGCCAGAAGCATTTCATTCATAATCATGGTACTTGATCACACTTATAGGATCTTCCAATGCACATTGTACAACCACCTCATCATTTGAATCAACAGAAGTGATCTCTACGCGCTTGTCTTTGTACACTTTAATTCCAGATATATCAACAACCTCTTTGCAATCCTTGAACAATCTCACAAACGGAAAGCACACATAGTCTAAATGACTATTTGGAACCAACTCAATCTTTGATTTGATTGTTTTCATATCTCCTGTATCCTTGTCCAAGGTTTGTGTTGTGTATTGAGCCTTACACTGAAATTGTAAGAACTGCTTTATGGAACAATCAATGAGTTGTATATTAGCCTTTGATGATGTTGTTATCACAGGTTTGTTTAAAGACTCGATATCCTTTCTGGATACAGTATTTACATCTACAAAAGTCATTATTGTACGCAATAGAATTTATAAAAGGGGGAAGAAGAAATCAAGGATTGTTAAAAATATCAACTGTTTTTAATATATATGGTTTTTTTTTTTTTTTTTGATAGGATCTTGAGATATAACTTTGTTCAAAGAATGAATAATAATGAGTTTGATAAAAAGAAGCCCATTGACAAACTGGAGAAATATATGTAGAATATACCTGAAGAAAAAAAAAGAAGTATATTACTCTTAGTAAAAAAAAAAAATTAAAAGGAAAAAAATATGAATGAAGGATTATTTAAGTTGAAACAACGTTAATTATAACGACTGAAGCCCTAGCAGTCTCTTTACAATATACTCAAGTACCAAAAAAAAGAATCTTTTAAGAAAACGTGGATCTAAATATTTACAATAAAGTGGCTAAACACCATTGTCATTTATGAACTTTTTTCGTCTTTCAATAGCCACTTTAAGATCAAAGGGTGCAATGAAGAGGAGTGCATGACATTAATAATACCATCATCATTAGGATAACTGTTGGTTTGTTCTTCTGCATCAACATAGTTTATCTTGTTGCTGCTAAAATCCCCTACCAATTCTCCTCTGTAGAGATGAAGGACTCTATCATAGAAGCTATTCAACCCATCAAAGATGTGGGTACAGTAGATAATGCAGCATTTTCTTTGTGGATCAGTTTTTCCTCTGTTGACCTCAAATTTCAAAAACTCAAACAGCTTGTATCTTGCAACAACGTCAAGATCAATGGTGATCTCGTCTAAAAGCAGTATCTTGAATGGCTTCAGCAACCCCATGATCAACTGTACTCTTCTTTTTTGACCGTCAGAGAGCATGTGCATTCTCCAATCTAACTTGACTTCCAAAATGTTCATCAAGTAATCACCTCTTTTTGTAAATTCACTGTTCTTATCATCTCTTCTGTATCCCAAGGACGTAATCAGTTCCAGAACGGTGATGTCTCTGTTGATGAACTCTGATCTTACCCAGTCAGTACCAAAGTAGCAAACTCTGTTGATCTCAGTACCATCTTCAAGATTGATTGTGTTTCTAAATCCACTTGAAAATGGGTTTTCTCCATCTAACTTTAAATCACCGTTCAAACACAAATTCTTCCCACCTAGAATCTTTAATAAAGTTGTCTTTCCTGAACCATTGGATCCAACTAGCAGACTGATGGTGTTGAAGGGAACTTTCAAGCTGACTTTGTGCAGTGTTTTTATAGAACTTTGACTGTACTTGTAAGATAGTTCATTAACTTCAATGGCCCAATCTGACATGTTTTTTTTTTTATTTATTGTATAAAATGTGTGTTTCTGTAACTGGTTGACAATAATATATGTTTATTTCTTTCTGTTTTAACATAATTGATGTTTTAAATTTTGAAAAGACAAGGGAAAAATTCAAAAGAATATGTTAATCAATCACTGCTAAAGATGGTATGTGTCAATGAGTTTATGAATTAAGTTTATTTAGGTAATTATTTTTTTTTTTTTAACGGGTAAAACTGTGATGATAAAATCGTTTGTAAAACACACACACAGTTTTGTTACTCCTACACATGTAATAAAGACCGTTTAAAGTGTTTATACTAAAATTCATTTCGATAAAACAAAAGAAGCGTTATATTTCAAGAATCAATACAGAATAGCAAGACAGATGACTTAGATATGCTTTACCTTCAAGAAGTAATTACAAATTTGAATAAGAGAAACGTCTTACTAAGAAAAGGTATGTAGGCCCATCTACTATCAAACTTCCAATTGTGGGGTTATTTAATCTAATTGGTGTTAGCGAAAAGGGCCAGGTTAGGTCTACTCTAGTTCCGGAAATTGCACCTTCATTACAAGCCAAGACTAAAAAATACTAAACCAGAGAAATGAAAATCTTTTGACAGAACGTCAAGTATGTAAGATAATATTAAACAGAATAACATTGTGTATTTAGACAGCAAGCAACTACAAGTGTTTATGGTTAAAGTTAGCTACTGAAAAGTTGATATCAACAGAAACTTCTCCCAGAACATGGTTTTTTATTAATATTTTTATTATTATAAAACTGCTATATAAAAAATACATTAAATTTAACTTATATTTGTAAAAACCTCATTATTGTAAAAAAAAAATGTACATCTCTTATAACTTCTAAAGTTTCCCGGGAAGAAAAATGAAAAAAAAGAAAAAAAATTTTCCTGTGCACGTTAAAGACTTGGGTACACTTCCCAAAGAGGAAATACCTTTGGTGGACACGCACACGGAAAAAAAAAAAAAGGAAAGTACCTAGAAGTCATGTGACCTATGACTGGTGGAAAAAAAAAATACATAATTCCCTGAAAATCAGAAAATAACAATCATTAACCCTCCATTGATTTGACATAGCCGATACCAAAATAATCATTGAGTATACCATTACATCTAAGACTTTACTTATCTCTTTACAACAACAAAAAAAAAAGCTAGAGAAGAAGGCAATAAGCAAAATACATTGAAAACTACAGACCTTTTTTTTTTTCAGCTATATATCAACAGAGTACTCTTATTAATACTCAATTAGTTTAGACCCGTTTTCCGAGGAGAAATAACATAAAGCAATGACAAAGAAGGAGAAAACAAACAGATCAACTAAAAATCATGACTCAGCTTCTTCATTAAACCATATCAAAAACAAAGATGATATTCCCCTGGTAGTCAGGTGCTGTGAAATGTGCAGGCAGAAGAAAAGGAAATGTTCCAAAACAATCCCTTGTACTGCATGTGTCAAATTCAACCACACCTGTGTTTATAGACCAAAGGAAGAAAAGACACCATTGACCAGAGCAAGAATGACAGCCTTGGAAAATGGCATTGGGAAAATCAGCAGAATACTAAAAAGCGCCGTAAAGGATAAAGTTGTGCTTGAGACCCTTTTGTCAAAGTCACAACTAAAGATGGACGACTTGAACAATTTTGAGCATTTGGTGGACTTTCCCGGTCATGAAAAAGTTGATGTTGACGTGGATAGTTTAAAGGTTGATGATGAAAATGCTACGGATGAAACCATTCCAAACAATGCGACATCGCTGTCTCCAAGTTCAAATATAAACACATCAGACAAGGCTGTGAATCCAAACGGAAACAACTCCATTGCAGTGAATAACTCAGACAGAAGCGAGGAGTTGAAACTACTAAAGCAGATAAAGACCAAAGTGAAGAAAATAAAACGAAATGGTATCAAGGGACAAGAAAAGGTACAGTTTGTGGACACAGCCCCCACAAACACACCAAACGATGAGTTGAATGGCTTTAACTGGGTTGAAATGCAAGACCATGATCTCAAGTACAAGAACGATGGGATGGCTGCGCTTTCAGTGAACCCTAACAACAAGGGGTACTTTGGCCAGGGATCAACAGCAAACATGCTTCGAACAACGTTGTTGGTTACAAATGGTATAGAAAGCGATGGTAACTCTGAACAGGGGCTTGAGCTGTTGAAGGTGAGCAGGGATCTGGCAAATGAGCTTCGGTCCTATGAGGTCAGAGAATCATTGATCAACGCCTACTTTGAACATTACCACTCATCATATCCTTTTCTGGATAAAGACTGGTTTTTGAAGAAGTTCAAAAAGTCCAAAGATCAGGCTGATGTAGTGCAACCCACAGTGATTGAATTATCAAACAAGGATGAAGTTGATCCGGATGTTCTAAAGCAGGCTATTGAAAATGATGATTATTTGATTCTGTTGAACACTGTGTGTGCTTTAGGGTGTTGGTGCTTGCAGGGACAAGTCCTTGCCATGACCAACATGGACATGTTTTATTATAAAGAGGCCAAGACTCTGATCACCAGTGCCCTGTTTGAAAGAGGTAGTATTCCGTTGGTGACGGCTTTTACCTTATTAAGTAACTTTGTTCAAAAGAGAGACAAACCAAACACAGGTTGGAACTATTTAGGAATAGCTTCCAGAATGGCCATGGGATTGGGTCTTTACAAAGAGTTGAACCTGAACACAAAAGACACAAGTGTTGAACTCCTCAAGCAGAAAACTTTGAACTTGGAAATAAGAAGAAGACTGTGGTGGGGATTGTACATGTTTGATGTGGGCACAGCTATAACATTTGGAAGACCAGTCAACTTTTCATCAAGCGCAAACTTTGACATCAAGTTGCCTTCAAACATGGACGAAGAGGGGAATGTATTCCACACAAAGCCTACTGTGTATTCAGGTCTTATTGAACAAACCAAATTTACAAAGATCTCATTGGACATTCATTCCAAGCTGCTGTCCAATCAACCACCAAGTTCTAAGGAGTGTTTGAAACTAAATGAAACTATAGAGGCCTTCATAAAGCAGTTGCCGGACTGGTTCAACAAAAACAATGACATTGCCTTACCTAGCATAGAGCCATTGATGACATCAGATCCATTGTCAACCTCCTTGAAAGTCATACCACATTGGTTCCACCTAACTAGATACAGGCTGATACTCAGAACTTTAAACTTGCAGATTTTGATGCTACAAAACTTTGTTTGGCAGGACATTATGGGAAGAAATGAAATGAGATACAGAAACTATGTAAGAACACACCCATCCATCAAAAGATGTATCAACATATGCTTTGAAAGCTGTTCTGAGAGTATAAATCTTGTTAAGGAATATGTTGATTCTGTAGTTGAGGATAAAAAATATGATATCAAGGAAAAGAAACTGATCAAGTCAAATAACAGTGTCACATCTCCTGCAACTATCATGAAGGCCCTGAACGATGTTACCAATAATTCGAATTCACACACTCCATCTGCTGTGAATAAGCTAGAGTCCAACACGGTGTTGAACTATGGAGGCCTGAAATCACCAATGTTGAAAAAATCTTTGGAAAGTGGAATGAACGGACAAGGGTTATTGGGATCTTTATCCTCATCTGACCATTCCAACACCAATGGAACCAACTCTCCTGAGATTCTCAATAAGTCGCATGTCAGTATGCTTGCCAGTTGGTATGCAACGTATTTCTTGTTCCAGGCCAGTGTAATACCAATGATTTGCTTGATATACAATGATGAAAACTGCAATCTGCACCAGTGGAACTCATGGAAGGAGCAAGTGTGCACGGCTCAGTATTGCTTCAAGATATTGTCAGGTACCAACAAAACAGCAGCTCACTTTTTGAAGATCATAGAGGACATGTGTGGAAGTATCTTAAAGCAGGAATCAGCAGCTCCGTTTTCCCCATCAGCATCTAGCAGGAATGTTGTTAACTTGAAGAACAAAACCAACCGCACAAATAGTGCAACTTCTCCATTTGCAATCGGATCTGTTTACAACAACAATACCATATTTGACTCCCAGGGGAAGATACGTGCTGAAAATACTGACTTTGCTATTGGAACGCCCTTTGAAAAGGACATCAAGATGAACCTGAGCAACTCGCTGATGAGCAACAATGCCCAGGGGAACAGTGCGGGGTATCTGTTTGGAAATGGATCACCTCTGGGAATCACAAGCTACAACCTAACAGGACCCTTCATATCAAAGAGACAAACCAGTGACATAAGAGCATCAAACACACCAAGAACAACGAGTCCGTCAGTGGTGCTGATGAGTGGAAACGACATCCCAGGAAACCATGGAAGCAGCTTGGAAATAAATGGCGGAGTGAGCTTGAAGCAGGCCAACAAGGACATACCACTGAATCCATTTGATATAGTCGATGTGGAGGGGGAGAACAGTGAGGAACATGAGGATGACAATCTCTTTGGATTTGGAAGAGGGATGGGGTTGGAAGCCCTGGCAACAAATGGATCTAATGCAAACCTGGACTCATTGCTGAACATATTTGGAGAGGCAGGGATAGGGATAGATACCAACAAAAACACAACGGAGGATGGGCTTGATATACCCGATCTGATCAACTCTCAGTTTCCCAAGAAGGACTGATTCGATCACTACGATATATATTTGATCAATTGACATACATGCTGTTATGAGTCTGTGTACCTTGTTATACCCGACAGTGGTTTGCTACCATTTTTCTTTCCCAATCTGTCTTTTCTGTGGTTAAAAATTTTTTTGTTTATTTTGATTCTCACACCAAAGAAAAAAATTTTACCGCTTGCCCATTGAGCAGCTGAGTTTAAGCGTGTATTTTGGTGAATCAAAAAAAAAGCAAACACACACTAAAATGTTGGTGTTTGGCATTTTGTTACTTTTGATTAATTTTGTAGTGTCAGCTCTTTAGATTACATCAATACACCAAAAGAATAAGAAAATAGACTACGCAACCTATTATATCAATTCACTTCTAGCCACAAGTATAAATAACTAATATCTATTATTACATTCGTCCTTTTTAATCCTTTTTTTTTTTTTTCTTAGAGCTAAACAAAAAAAATGAGCCCAAAGGATAATTCTATTGACTCTCAATACCACTCAGGTACTAGATGTTGGTATCCTGATAAAGAAAACGGGTGGATCGGTGGTGAAATCTTAAACAAAACCTACGATGAAGCAAGCAACCTTTACCATCTTGAACTGAAGCTAGAAAACGGCAGCGTTGTGGAAATCGAATCTGACAATCTAACTGAAAATGATCTTACTGACTTTGCTGATTCCGATGTCCAAAAAGCCATTTTGGAAGCTACAAGTGGCAAGGTTTCTTCCTTCTTGCCTCTTTTGAGAAACCCTCCAATTCTAGAATCCACTGAAGATTTGACCTCATTATCTTATTTGAATGAACCTGCCGTTCTACATGCCATCAAGGCTAGATACTCCCAGTTGAACATCTACTCTTATTCCGGTATAGTCTTGATTGCTGCGAATCCATTCGACAAGGTTGATGAACTTTACTCCAAGGACATGATCCAAGCATATGCCGGTAGAAGAAGAGGTGAAATGGAGCCACATTTATTTGCGATTGCTGAGGAGGCATATTCCATGATGAAGAATGAAGGTAAAAACCAAACAATTGTTGTTTCTGGTGAGTCAGGTGCAGGTAAAACAGTCTCTGCCAAGTACATCATGAGATACTTCGCCTCTGTGGAGGATATTCACAAAAACGGTACCAACATAGCATCCGAAAACGACTCTGACTGTGATGATGAAATGATCTCAGAAACAGAAAAGAAAATCTTGGCCACAAACCCTATCATGGAAGCCTTTGGTAATGCCAAAACTACAAGAAATGATAACTCCTCCAGATTCGGTAAGTATTTAGAAATCTTATTTGATGATAACACCTCCATCATAGGTGCTAAGATCAGAACATATTTATTAGAAAGATCAAGACTTGTCTTCCAACCTGAAAGTGAAAGAAACTACCACATCTTTTATCAAATGTTGAAAGGTCTGACTGATGAACAAAAGGAAGAATTTTCCTTGAAGAACATTGAGGATTACAAGTATCTAAATCAAGGTGGCTCCTATGAAATTGACAATGTTGATGATCAGAAGGAATACCAAATCACTTGTGATGCCTTAACTTTAGTTGGCATTGGTGAGGAAAAGCAACACAAGATTTTCCAAACATTGGCTGCCTTGTTACATATAGGTAACATTGAAATCACAAAGACTAGAAATGATGCTTCATTATCCTCAGAAGAACCTAATTTACAAATTGCATGTAAGCTTCTTGGATTGGATCCTCTAATGTTTGCCAAATGGATTTGTAAAAAGCAAATCACAACAAGATCTGAAAAGATCATTTCAAACTTGAGTTTTGAACAAGCAATTGTTGCCAGAGACTCCGTTGCCAAATTCATATACTCCGCCCTATTTGACTGGTTAGTTGAAAACATTAATATCACTTTATGTAACCCAGAAATTGAACATAAGGTTAAAAATTTTATTGGTGTTTTGGATATTTATGGTTTTGAGCACTTTAAGAAAAATTCCTTTGAACAGTTCTGTATCAATTATGCCAATGAAAAGTTACAACAAGAGTTCAATCAGCATGTTTTCAAATTGGAACAAGAAGAATATATTAAGGAAAAGATCGAGTGGTCCTTCATCGAATTCAATGACAATCAACCTTGTATTGATCTGATTGAAAACAAAGTTGGTATCTTATCTTTACTTGATGAAGAATCAAGATTGCCTGCTGGTAATGATAAATCCTGGTCCACCAAGTTGTATGACACATTGGACAAGCCTCCAACAAATAAGACATTTAAGAAGCCAAGATTTGGACAGGACAAATTCATCGTTAAGCATTACGCTTTGGATGTTGAATATGATTCTGAAGGATTCATTGAAAAGAATAGAGACACTGTTTCTGAAGGTCATTTGGAAGTACTTAAGAAATCCACCAGTGACATTCTTATAGACTTATTGAAGATCATCGATGAAAGAGCTGCTGCCTTGGAAGCTAAAGAGCAAGAACAAGCTGCCTCCAATGCTGGTAAGAAGCCAGTAGGAAAGATTGGACAAAAGAAAAAGCCTACTTTAGGTTCCATCTTCAAAAATTCTTTGGTTGAATTAATGGAAACAATAAACTCCACCAATGTTCATTATATTAGATGTATCAAGCCGAATGATGCCAAGGCTGCTTGGAACTTTGACAATTTAATGGTTTTATCACAATTGAGAGCCTGTGGTGTTTTGGAAACCATTAAAATTTCTTGTGCTGGTTTCCCAACAAGATGGACATACGATGAGTTTGTTTCCAGATACCATATCTTAGCTCCATCTGAACATTGGAGCAAATTGTATAACTCTCAAGACTTGAAGAAGGAAGATATTAAGGAATTAACTGAAAAGGTCTTGAGTTTAACAAATACTGATGATTCCAAGTACCAGTTGGGTCTAAACAAGATCTTCTTCAAATCTGGTATGTTGGCACACTTAGAAAAGTTGAGAAACAACAAGCAACAACAAGCCATCATTCAAATTCAAAAGAAGATAAAGGCCAAATTCTGGAGAAAGTGGTACTTGGAGGTTATTGGTTCCATAAGAGATTTGACTTCCGTTATCAAAGGTGAGTACCTAAGAAGAGTTGTTGATACAGAAATGAAGACCGGCCTTGCTGTTGATATCCAAAAGACAATCAAGGGTTTGAAGGTCAGAAAGGATACCAATCAAATCATAAGCTCTGTAATTAGAATTCAAAGTGTTTTAAGAATGTTAGAACACCAAAAACAATTTGCCGTTCAAAGAGATAACAATGCAGCCACTATCTTACAAAAGAAGATTAGAGCTTTGCAACCAAGAAGGGAATTCTTACATAAAAGAAAATCCACTGTTGTTGTTCAATCTATGATCAGAAGAAGATCTGCCAAGGCTAAGCTGAATCACTTGAAGAAGGAAGCCGAATCTGTTAGTAACTTGAAGGAGGTTTCATATCAATTAGAAAACAAAGTCATTCAATTAAGTGAATCTTTGGCCGGAAAGATCAAGGAAAACAAGGAGTTGAACATTAGAATATCTGAATTACAAGAAAGCTTGTCTTCAAATGTTAACCTTCAAGAAGCATTGAAACTAGAGAATGAAAACAGTAAAAAGAGCATTGATGAGTTGAATTCTGAACACTCTGAAGCCGTTAAGTCTTATGAAGAAAAGTTACAAATTGCCAAGGCCAACATGGAAGCTGTTTTAGTTGAAGTTGAAGAAATCAAAGCAGCCAAGGAAGAATTGAAAAAGGAAATCAAGGAAAAGCTAGAAGAGCTAAACAAGACAAGAGACGAACTGTCCAGTACCAATACTTTGAACACCGATCTTCAAAACGAAGTTGCATCTTTGAAAAGTGAAATTCAAAGATTACAATCTGCCTTGGCTTCTGGAGCCACTCTGTCATCCGCTGCTAACATCACAAGTGGTGCCTCTGACTTTGTTGCAGGTGGTAGCAGAAGTATCATTGCTTCTCCGGTCAAGCACGAATTGCATTCTTCTCCTGTCAACAAGAGATACTCTCAAATTTCTCATCAAGGTATACTAGACTCACCAGGCTCTTTGATCTCTGGAATGAACGATGAAATGAACTTTGGTATGGGAGACGACAGATCCATCACTGCCATTATGAACGACATCAACGATGAATTGTACACATTGTTTAATGATACTGGACCTTTAATCTCTGAAATTGTATCCGGTTTGTTATCAAACTTTAAGACTCCAGAAACATCCACATCAGTCAACTTGTCCAGAAAGGAAGTCTTGTATCCAGCTAGAATTTTAATTATTATCTTATCTGATATGTGGAGATTGGGCTTGACCAAGCAAAGTGAAAACTTCTTGGCTGAAGTCTTGTCAACAATTCAAAAGATTGTTTCTGGTATCAAGGGAGCTGATTTGATTCCAGGCGGTGCCTTCTGGTTAACCAATGTCAGAGAATTATACTCCTTTGTTGTTTATGCTGAAAAGACTATTTTGCATGATGACTCCTACGTTGACGGAGTTGATGATGCTGAATTCAAAGAATATTTGAAGTTAATTGCTGATCTAAGAGATGACTTTGAGGCATTATCCTACAATGTCTACAACCTTTGGGTTAAGAAGTTGGAAAAGGATTTGGAAAAGAAGATTGTTCCAGCTGTGGTGTTAAGTCAATCATTGCCAGGTTTTGTGTCATCCGAGAACAACAACTTGTTACCTAAGTTCTTCAACTCAGGCTCACCAACATACAAGATGGATGATATCCTAACATTCTTGAACAACATTTACTGGTCATTGAAGAACTACCACGTTGAGGCTGAAATCTTCACTTCCATAACAACAACCTTGTTGAAATTCATTGATGCAGTTGCCTTCAACGATATCATAATGAGAAAGAACTTCTTGTCATGGAAGAGAGGTTTGCAATTACATTACAATGTTACCAGATTGGAAGAATGGTGTAAAGGCCATCACATAGCAGTGGGACCTGACTGTTTGAAGCATATCATGCAAGTGGCCAAGCTATTGCAAATTAAGAAAGCCACTGTTGAGGACATCGATATCGTCTTTGAAGTCTGCTCTGCTTTGAAGCCTGTTCAAATACAAAAGCTATTGACTTTGTATGCGATCGCTGACTATGAAACCCCATTCCCTGAAAACATATCTAAGTACTTGGCACAAAAGGTTAAGAACAGCGGTGATGAAGACAACGCAGGATCCAAGGGTAAAAAGCCAGTATTCTTGCCATCCAACTCTGGACCATTCAAAGATCCATACGCTTCCTTGCCAACGAGAGAATTTGGTAAAATTGAAGCTTACATTCCAACATGGTTGAACTTACCAATCACAAAGCAAATTGTCAAATTGGTTACTGAGCATGTACAATATCAAGAAAACGGGGATATCATGGATTCAAATGGAATTTAATATTATGTAAATATATACTTACTTGATGAACTTAATAACTTTACTCTGTCATACTTTCTTGAAGATTGATCAAGCATTAGCGAGTAGCTTATTCTTCACTTCTTTTCTTTTTTTTAAATTATGAAGCGCACATGTAAAATTCCCTGTTTGGGCAGGTTTTTTTTTTATTCGTTGGGAAGAAAAGAACGAAAAAAAAAAAAATTAACCCTATTTCAACACATCAAGAAACATCAAAAAGACTTGAGAGGTAAAGATATTGCTGATAACCAGATAATCATTGCAGCCTCACTTTGAGATAAATAAACCATAGAAACAACAATGGTAGTCAAGCATCCAGAACCAAAAAAATTCAAAATCCCAAAAGGTCCAAAGCCTGTGCAAAGAAAAAACAAAAACCAGATAGGTTTGGGTAAGGCCATTCTACAGCAGAAAGCCAAGGCCAATGCCATCAAGATCTTGCCAGATGGTGCTGTTCATTTCAAAACTGAAGACCACTCTGAAGATTCATGGGTCAAGTTGAGATCCATCACTCAAGAAACAGCCCTTGATGAGTTCTTGACCACTGCTGAATTAGCAGACAAGGACTTCACGGCCGATAGATTCAGTAATGTTCAAATCATAAGAATGGACCACAACAAGTCAGAAGGTGGAAGCAGTGGGTTGACTTTGGAAACAAAGAAGGATATTGACGATAAAAAGAAGAAGTTTGCCAAGAACTTGATCGTTCCTAGAAGACCTAAGTGGGAAAGAGGCATGGACAAGTTTGAATTGAACAAATTAGAGAACGAAGCCTTTTTGAACTGGAGAAGAGAGATTGCTTCATTGCAAGAAGTTTCTGATCTATTGATGACTCCTTTTGAAAGAAACATTGAAGTGTGGAGACAACTGTGGAGAGTTGTTGAGAGATCTGACTTGATTGTTCAAATTGTTGATGCCAGAGATCCTTTACTTTTCAGATCTGTTGACTTGGAAAAATACGTCAAGGAGGTCGACTCTAGAAAGGAAAATCTGCTTTTGGTCAATAAGGCAGATATGTTGACCTTTAGACAAAGAGTTGAATGGGCCAAGTACTTTGTTGCCAAGGGTATTCAATTCTCCTTTTTCTCTGCTAAGAAGGCCAACATGGTCTTAGAAGATCAGCAGGAATTGGGGGACATGTTTGCTGATGAGGACATAGATCTTATTTATAATGACATGCCTGAGGAAGATGATTTCACAGAAGAAGAAATCAAGCAAATACCGGAAAATATATTGAAAGCTACCAAGATATTGATGATTGATCAATTAGAAGATCTGTTTTTAACTAGAGCTCCTAAGCCGTTAGAGGAAAATAAAGATTTCCCAACTCAGATCGGTCTGGTAGGTTATCCAAATGTTGGTAAATCTTCCACTATTAATGCCCTGGTTGGTAGTAAGAAGGTATCTGTTTCCGCCACTCCAGGTAAAACGAAACATTTCCAAACTATCAAATTGTCAGACAAGGTAACTTTATGTGATTGTCCTGGTTTGGTTTTCCCTAACTTTGCCTATACCAAGGGTGAATTGGTATTGAATGGTGTTTTGCCAATTGATCAATTGAGAGATCATATCAATCCAACCGCACTACTGGTTGAAAGAATTCCAAAGTATTTCCTTGAAGCCTGTTATGGTATTCATATTCCAATCAAATCCGTTGAAGAAGGCGGTGATGGAGTCACCCCAACTGCTAGAGAATTCTTGAATGCTTATTCTAGATCAAGAGGTTATATGACCCAAGGTTTCGGTTCTGCTGATGAAGCCAGAGGTTCCAGATATGTTTTGAAGGATTATGTCAATGGTAAATTACTGTACGTCAACCCGCCACCAAAGATCATAAAAGCCACAGATGATGCTGGAGCTGATGAGGATGAGTACACTTTAGAAGAATGTAAAGAATTCAACAAAGCCATTAACTCATTCCATCATCTACCTGAAACTAGACAAGAACAAATCAAGCAATCTCTGCTGAAGCAGGACATCGCATTCGAAGACTTCAACTTAGCAAGAGACCTGGATAAGCTAACCTTTTCTGGTCATGTTGGTTCTGATGGTAATAGTGGTGCTAAAAACATAACCCATGGTGGTAAACAAGCTAGAATAGAAAACAGTGTTGAGTTGATGGATAGAGAATTTTTCAACATGGGTCTGGTTGAGGGTAAATTAACCCAAGCCTTCCACAACAGAAAGCTAACTGATGGTGATGTTGGAGGAAAGAAACATAAAAAGGGTAAGAAAAGCAAAGTTAGAAACTTAGGTGCTTAATATATATTATTTTATTAACAACTTTTTACATATTTGCCATTATAATAATCTCAATGGGTGTCTCTATTTTCAAAGTTAAACTTTCTAAAAAAAAGGCATTAAATTGGTTTGCTTCTAAACTTAACCGATAGCTTGTGATATATATTAAAATTCAATATTAAATAATTTCATCGATATGAGCGTTGAAATTACCGATGAAGGCATACATAAATGCTGTGGAAGAAAATAATGCCTTATCACTGGTCCATTCATCTACAGTGTGGAAGTTATCCATTTTTAACAAACCACCGCTGTATCTGTAAATTCTGTTGTTGACCATTTCATTGTTGAAGTAGTACTTGGTATCGGTGTTACCAGTGGAAATACTACCTTCAAAGTAGAATTTACCATCCTTGCCTTCAGTTAAGTAATCGTCGGAGTAAACAAAGGATGTTGTGTTGGCAATTAAATCCCAAACACCATCAGCAGGAGAAGCAGTGACAGGTTCTAATGGGTTGATGACTTTTACAATGAAACCACCATTAGCACTGTCCTCTCTGTAAACAGTAGGAGCAGTACCATTGGTCCATTCTAGGGTAACACCAAGATCGTATTTTTCAGCAGTAGCTAAAACAACAGATAGATCGTGATCGACTGTTTCTCCTACAGACGACTGGGTGTTGATTCTGTGGTTAATCAAGTTAACAACTTGTTCAGGCATGGCATTGGCTTTAACACCACCTTTGAAAATATCCATGGCCTCAGTGGTCTTGAAAATGTACTTCATGGCAGTACCTTCCAAGGAATCTCTCAAGTTGGAAATAGAGCCTTTAGACATGGCTTTAACCAATTTAGGTTCAACCGATTCGTGTTCTAAGCCATATTTGCTGAAGCATTGCAAGGTGTCAATAGCTGGGTTCTTCAAGTCAATATCAACTGGGAATTGGTTTTCAGAAATAAAATAGTTGATCTCAGACATTAAGGAAATACCAGTCATTTCCTTATCTGGCCAATGGTTTGGAGCTGAAGAGTGGCCACCTAATGTGTTCAAAGTGATTTCAATATCAACATAACCCTTTTCAGAAGTAGCAGGTTGAGCAAAGAAAGTACCGTTTCCCAAGTCCAAAACACCACCACCTTCATCAAGAACAACTTCAATACCGTTCTTACCATACTTTTCCTTCAAGTGTTCAGCAATGAACTTGGCACCAAAACTTCCACCCTTTTCTTCATCAAATCCATAGGCCAAGATCAAAGGTCTTTCCAGTTCAAAGCCATCTTCAATCAATAGTTCAGTAGCAGCTAATTGAGCGATGATCAAAGGCTTGGTGTCGGCAGAACCTCTACCGTAAATTTTACCAGTTTCAGGTTCGTAAACACCGTCGAATGGAGGGTAGGTCCATCTGTCAAGGGTATCAACGTTGACTGGAACAACATCTTGATGAGCCATCAACAACAATGGCTTTTTACCTTTTGTGTTCTTTGGAGCCCAGGTATACACCAAACCAACACCATTAATTAGTTCTTTCTTCAAGGTGGAGTGAACTAATGGGAAAGCCTTTTCCAAGTAATCATGTAAAGGAGCAAACTTTCCGTAGACTGGTTCTTCCTCTAAAGGAACAGATAAGTCAGGTTGACCGTAATCATCGTAAACCTCAGTAGGAATTCTGATGATGTTTTGGAACTTTTCAATCAATTCAGCTTGGAAGTCCTTGTCATTGAAGATTTTGCTGTATGACTTGTCAAATGCTAAGTCGATAGGAGCATATTTACCACAGTCATTGGTGTAGGCAGGTAAGGCGTCGGCTGAGTTGGATTTTAAAAACTTACCAGCAGTTAGTAAAACGGCAGCAGCAACGGCAGCACCTACAACGATAGAGCCGGTTTTTTTCTTGTTTAGTTTCTTGATAGCGTCAGTAGCGGAGATAGTACCGTAAGACATAATGTATGATTAATGGTGTTATTAATGTACACTCTTATCCTAATTACTGAAAATAACTGCTTTGAATTTATCTAATACAAAGCATGTTCCCTTAATTTTTTTCAAAAGAAGACACTCTTTATATAGTTTGGAAGAAAAAATCATGGCTTTTTCATCAGGTTATACATCCCTCGTTAATTTTTTTTTTTTCAAATATTTTTTTTTTTGGTGTCTTAACGCCGGATTAACTTTTCAAAAAACAAAAATACTCCTGTTTCGGTAATATAAATTTATAATCATTTCAAAACGCCGATTGAGGATGGTTGTAACAGGCATTTGGATTACTTCTGATAGTTCTTATTCATTTTGATAAAGTCTTTGAATTATAGTTAAAAGATAGGATTTAGAAAAAAAAAAGGGACTTGTATATATGTTGATATGATTATACTTATCAAATCATTCTAGTACTAACTCTCCAACGTAACCATTGAAGTTACCAACAAAACTGTAGAAAAATCCAGCTGTTGAAATCAATGATTTTTCAGTGGTCCATTCATCAACAGTGTGAGCATTAGCACCTTCGTTCACACCACCTGAGAATCTGTAAATTCTGCCACTAACCAGTTCGTATTCTGAATAGTACTTCGTATCGGTGTTACCAGTGTTCATGGAACTGTCGAAGTAGACTTCTTGCACTTCTTCAGGGAATTCAGGGTTGGCAAAGTAAGGATGTAAGTAGACGGATGTGAAAGTACCAGCAACTAAGTCCCAAATACCATCAACAGGGGTTCTTGGAACAGGTTCCAAGGAGTTGACAACCTTAACAACAAAGCCACCATTTTCGGTGTCCTCCTTCAAAGTTGATACAGTACCATTGGACCAGTCCAAGGTGATACCAACATCATACTTGTCAGCAACCTTGGTGACAGCTGCTAAGTCATGATTGACAGTTTCAGCAACAGATGACTTAAGGTTGATTCTGTGGTTGACTAAATTAACAACTTGTTCAGGCATGGCATTGGACTTAACACCACCCTTGATGATATCAATAGCTTGTGTTGTCTTGAAAGGGAATTTTCTCATGGAGCTTTCTAAGGCCTTGGTTAGTTTAGAGATACTGTTTGATTTCAAGGCGGATAAGAAATCCTTTGGTAAGGTTTCTGGCTTGTATTTGGCAGTACATTGGAAAGAGTCCAAAATAGGATTATCCAAGGCAATATCAACAGGGAAGGCATCTTCAGTTAACAAAACATTGACTTCGGACATCAAACCAATACCAGTTGTTTCAACTTCCCAATGGTTAGGAGCAGAGGAATGACCACCTAATGTGTTTAAGGTGATTTCAACGTCAACATACCCCTTTTCAGCAACACCTGGAAGAGCAATGTAGCCGTTGTCACCAAAGTAGCCAACACCACCACCTTCATCAAGAACAACTTCTAGACCGTTCTTACCGTACTTCTCCAGCAGATGTTTGGCAATAAATTTGGCACCATATGTGCCGCCTTTTTCTTCATCAAAGCCGTAGGCTAAGATTAAAGGACGAGTAAATTTGAATCCATCCTTTAATAACAATTCAACAGCGGACATTTCACCGATCAACAACTTCTTGGTATCAGAAGAGCCTCTACCAAATATTTTACCAGTTTCAGGCTCATAAACACCGTCAAATGGAGGGTAGGTCCATCTGTCAATGGTATCGACATTGACTGGAACAACATCTTGATGAGCCATTAACAACAAAGGCTTACCAGAAACATCAAATTTAGATTCATCAAGAGTGTAGACCAAATTAACACCATTGACAATTTCCTTCTTGAAGTACTTGTGGATCAATGGGTATTCCTTTTCCAAGTATTTGTGGAAGGAAGCAAACTTGCCGTAGATTGGCTCCTCTTCCAAAGGAACAGATAAGTCAGGTTGCCCGTAATCATCGTAAACTTCAGTAGGGATTCTAATAGCACCTTGTAACTTTGAGATCAAGTCCAATTGGTAGGCTCTGTCGTTGAATATGGTATCCAAAGACTTTGTGTATACCAAAGGTAATGGTTCGTATCTACCACAGTCATTGACGTATTTAGGTAGATAATCATCAGCGAAAGAGTGCTTGTAAAGGGCAACTGCACCGGCCCCTAAAATAGTGGCGGTGACAACACCAGCAATAATTTTTTTGCGGTTTTCTTTAGCCTTTAATCTTGAAGTAGCACTTTTGGCTTTGATAGGAATGTAGTCTGATATAGCCATGTTTTGTTTGTTTTTTATTAGGTTGTTTTATAAACTATCTTTTTCAAAAAAAAAAATATATATATAAACAAATTTATTATATAAGACTTATAAATTTTAAAGAGCTATAAAGTTGTAAGCGTAAACAAGTGTTAAGAAATCATCATGTACCAAATGCTTTATATATAAGGCATCCTTAAAAAATTACGACATGTAGAAACCCATATCATTATTTATTTTATTTGATCTAGCTTTTCAAATAAAAGAAAATTATACCGTAAACCTTTAAATATATCAATTTTTTTTTGAAAACATGATAAGACGCTTAATGGCGCAATAGTGGATGGCTTCGCTTTTTAGATAACAATATATGAGCGCTTAATATTCCCGACACACTTATTCAACAATATAATGACAGATTGTTTTACTGAAATTAAGCCATGTATAGCACTTTTTGGTAATGATGAATGTTAACATCAAGCTTTGAAAAAATATTGACTTATCAATAAGGGCTTTTTATATGTGAACACTTGGATTGTAGATTTCTGTAATTGAAGGGGCACAGTTAAGTCACGTGCAATGTGCCAACCAGTAAACCAAGGCACCAAAAATCATACATGCTGTTTTTTGTTTTTTTTTTCACCATACACAATTTTCAAGATCATAACAGCAAAAGATTACCAGTATAATCATCAATACCTTGAACAAGTGTACAAAACATAAAATGTCTATATACGATTTCTCCATACCTTTTCCGGATGGGGAGGATAGCATTCATCTTTCAAACTATAAGGGAAAATTTATCTTGATTGTCAATGTTGCTTCAAAATGCAGATTCAACGCTCAACTGTTTGAACTTCAATCGCTGTACTCAACTTACAAGGACCATCTTATCATCATTGGTATTCCGTGCAACCAGTTTGGTAACCAGGAGCCTCTCCCCAACAAGGACATAGCTCAGTCTTATCATTCAGTCTTTGGTATTGAATTCCCACTGTCTCAAATAAGCATTGTTAATGGCAAAAACGAACTTCCTATATACAGGTTCTTGAAAAATGAAAAAAGAGGTCTTCTTGGCACAAAGGGTATTAAGTGGAACTTTGAGAAGTTTTTGATAAACAAGGATGGAGAAGTTGTTGCTAGATATTCAACAAATGTAACTCCATCAACAATAGCTAAGAAACTTCAAAAGATGATTCAAGGTGTGTAAATGTTGCTCCTTTTTAGAAGGGAAATACCAAAATGCGGCTATATAAACAAAATTTGTAAATAGAGAATAGTCTAAAAAGCACATTCATGGCTTTAGTATTAGTTTTTTTTTTTTTCCTTTATTCAATCTAATAAACCCTTTCTGATCACTATTTTGTCTGAGCTGTTCTGTGTTGCCCCCAAACTTAATTCCTCTTCTGTATACGCTATCGGACCCTTGTGCTTTTTCCCATAGTGGATAACAGGAGGTTCAGAATCCAATGATGTGGAATTATTTTTTTTATTGTTATCATTCGTTGCAAACTCATCATTATTCTCTCTGTCTAGTATCTCAGCTTCTTCAAATATTCCCTTAAACTCATGTTTATCCAATGTCGCATTTAAGGACACATCCCCTAGCTGATCAACTTCATTCTCATTTTCCAAGTTAAGTATATCAACATCATTCAACTGGCGCTTTCTACTTTGGAACTTGGAAAATCCCTTCAAAAGAGAATCTCCCAGTGCATTCTGCTTTTCTCTCTCTAGTTTGCTCAGCAGTTCTTCCCCATCGTAACTATAGCTGTTTCCTTCATCATCCAAAAACTCTTGATGGTCGTTGGGTTCATCTAAAAACTCAAGCTCATCAACGGGGTTGTTGTTCACAGATGGATAATGATATTGACTTTCATTTATGAATTCGACATTTCCTCCGTATTCTCCATTGTAGGCTTCTTCCTGATGTGCTGTGCTATTTTTGTAATGCTGTTGTCTAATTTCCTCTTCATCTAAATCCAAAAACAAGTGCTTGGCTTTTTCCAGCTCTTCCTTGACCTTTTCGGGGCTGGATGTTTTCCTCTGTTCTCTTCTATCCATTGATAACTTTATTAGTGGATGTATCTTCAACTTTTTATCTCCGCTGACAACATCATTGTGTTCATCCATCTTTTCCTTTGCCTCGATGGCCTGTTTCAAAAGTTTCTCCTGAGCCTCTCTGTAGTCTGTGAGTAGAAACAGCTTAAACTTCACAGAATTCACAATGGAGGAGAGCTTGGCGTTTTCTATTTTATCCGATTTCCAAACGGTAGGCATGGAATACTCAAGCATTATGGGAGCTCCTGGGTTATCAGCAAACCAAAAGTTCAATAGCTCATCACTCACAGCATTGAGCTTAGAAGTCAATCCGGTTTTGCCTTCTTTGTACTCCTCACTTTTCAGATAGTTCAAAAGCGTCACCATTTGTACCTTTTGAGTGTTTGATGCTGAAAATATCAAATTCAAAAAATTCTTGAAATCCTTGAACTTGAACGTGACCTCATGATTCATTCCAATGGCCAAGCATGTGTTGTTCAACTGTACAGATGGCACAGAGTTTGAAACACTCATTCCATCTCTTAAGAAATTCGAAGTGACTCTATCAATGGATCCAGAAGTTTTGGCTTTGTTTCCTGCTGTCTTCAAACTGTCCAAGTTGTTCATGCTCAAAGTATCATTCAATTGATTGATAGTTTTGGTCATTGATTGCATTGTCAACTGCTTTGTGTCAATCTTCATGTTGAGGTTCTCTATGTTAGATCCATTCATATTATCCGTGATGTCCTTCCATATTGACAGCTTCGACTTCAAATAGTTAACAAACAAATTAGCATCTTCAGTGCTGTAATCTATACCATCGTTTTCAAAGTCCTCAAATACCTCTCTGTCAGGAATCAAGGTTTTTGCTTCTAATTGGTCTCTATCAGCTTTTCTTATTGCATCATAAATTTCCTTTGACAAGTTCAACTCTTCCAAGTTTATATCAAGTTTATCTATACCATAGAGTGACACCAAGTCCTTAAATATTGCCAAAAACCCATCGTTAACAACTTTTTGTAGCTGGGGCAAGTACTGGTTTCCAAATCTACACTTGTATCTTTTTTCAATGGCATAGTTTTCAAAGAAACATGGAATTATGTATGGCATGTATGTCTTAATCAGCTTGTCTCCTCTGTTTGACCGTGTGGTAATTTTCAACTTGTTCACTCTCGAGGTTGGACATGTTGCAGTGTTATCCAAAATAAGTTTAATGCTGGATATAACATCCTTTTCACTGTCATTTATCAGGTCTTCTGTATCCTTCGAAGCCTCAAAGAACTTATTCACGAACTTATCGGGGTTGTTGTTGGATACCGCGTTATTATCCATATCGACAAAATTCGACATCTCCTGATCTTCATCATCATCACCTTTATCATTTCCGTTCTTGTTCACCAGCATGGAGTAACCCTTTTCAAATGCAAAGTTCTTCAGTAATACACCCAAAGCACTTATTTTGAAGCTGTAGCAATCACCTGAAACATTCCTGTCAGCATTGTTGCCTTTCTTGTTGGATATTTCCGCATCGTGGTTTCTCCAGTTATCACTTCTTCCTTCCAGGCCGTGTTTGAGCAGATAGGGCTTGTAGTGCCACTCATCAAAGAACTGTCTTCCAAACTCCACTTTCAAGGCAGAGCTGAAATTGGTATTTCTGGTGCTCAGCACCATGCACTGCGGTGTTAACAGGATGTTGATCTCTTTGTTAACTTGTGATAAGTTTTGAATGGACTTGATGAATATTTGCTGAGATGAAGTGGTCTTTAAAGTTGCCTCAAAAGTAAAACCTTCATTCATGGCAATGTTGTGTTGTCTTCAATGGGGCTTCTTGCTTTATTTAGTTTATTTATAATTCATCTTTTGCAAATGATGATCAGATGGCAATTATTCTAATACGGATTGGTTTTTTTGTGTGTCGCGTTCTGATTTTCCTTCTTTTTTTTTTTTTTTTCTTGGAGTGTGTTAAAGCATCTAAGCGCCGTTTTACTAATTGAACGCAGTAGGTACAATTTATGAATAATATCAAGTATCATTTTGTTTGTATATGATCACGTGGCTTTTATTACAAGTTTACATTAATTAAATCGTTATTGGCTAAGTGGTGTCAAAATTAATCAAATGCTTCTTATAAATTAAAATATACGCTTTTATGAATGAAAACATAATTTAACATAATACTGTTTATTTTAAAAGTAATCGTCTATTTATTTATTCCTACGATGATCACGAAATTGATAAGCAAATGAGATGATGTTTATCATTCTTGAAACTAACCTTTTTTCAAAGCTGTGTTTTAACTTAGCTTAAAATTATAAATGAAATTAAATAAAGCTCTATATAAAATTAAAAAAGAAAAAGAAAAAGGCTCTAACTTATTAATTGCTCAGATTCTTCTATCTTCTTTTTCTTTTTACTTGACTTTTTACCTTTTTTCTTTTTCTTAACAATAACGATTTCTTCCTCTATTACTGAGCCATCATTGTTGTCATTTTGTACTGGCTGGTATTCCCGTTCTGTTGGGTTGTCATCGAAGTTAAACGATTGCAGCTTATTGTTCCCAACTACATTGATATTGCCTCCTTTAAATTCCAATTTATTTTTATAATCGTCCTTATAATTTCCAGAATCATAGTCATCGTCAGTACTTCCTGTATCGTCTCCAAATTTTTCTTCAGATAGAATTTCTACAGCTTTACCTGTTGGAAGATTTTTGGATTTAAATTTCAGTATCTTTGAGGCATCAATTTTATCAGATTTTTTGATAACTTCAACCGCTTCAACTCTCTCTTGATCTTCTTGTTTGACAACTTCATTTGGTTGATCATCGTCGTCATACAAATAGAATGGATTGTCCTTTCTTTCTTCCTTGAGTTTTTGCATAGTTTCTTTGGTAGTATGTTCATTTACACCTCCCAGTAAAGTCTTTCTATCACTTTGCTTATAAGATCCATCTTCATCACTAGATTCAAGGGCTCCATTGTATTCATAGGAGGAGAAGTCATCACCATACACTTTGTTAATTTTTCTAAGCTTATTTCCTTCTTTTTGGTTAGAGTTGTCTAAGTTCTCAATCAAAGCTTCAAGTGAGTTATAGTCTTCAGCTGTTAAGAATTCTTCTTCATTTAGATAATCCAAATCCATTTTAGATTGTGCTTTGAACTGCTGATTCTTTTGAATAGGCTTAATCTCCCAAGAGTTGTAAAGACTTGGTAGAACGTTTGTAATCAATTCTGGTAACTTATCCAAATGATCGTTAGACTCTTTATTAATGGTCAAAACTTCATGCACCATTTTGTAGAGTTCTTTATTTTCGCACAATCTTTGCTGAGCTTCAATATCTTTACAGTCGTTGATTGTATCAAAGAATTCTAAAATGATTTGACATGTATTAATTAATGAACTATACAAATCTGGGGTTTGCATTTCTTCCATTTCCAATGCTGTTGTGGTGAATAGCTTGAGTAAACATGGAAATAGCGCCTCTATGGACTCAGGAGCAAGCTTTTTCAAGTGATGTGGTTGGCCCAAAATGGCATGGATCATTTGTCCACAATCACTGATATCATCTGCATACTCCCCAATACACCAATAAGCATATTTCAGGACCAAACTATAAGATTCATAAGTTTCTTCATTGATGATCAGCTCCAAAAGCTTAAAGAGAGTATATTCTCTCAGATCTGGTACTTTTAAGCATACGTTACTCAATTGAACACCAATCTCCTTTATTAACGGTAACACATCAAGATCAATGCATTTCTTCAAACTTGCCAGTTCGCTTAAAAATAAAACAATTGTGTCAACATACCAGTTAAAATCACTGATGTTTTTATAGTTTTTTTGTGAAAACAAGTATAGTAAGGTGTTCATAACTGTTAACTTATATTCTGGAGTAGTAGCTTTTTTAGTTTCATCTTCCTTGAAAGATTGAACAAGCCCTCCAACTATAGACTCAATGTTCTTACTGTTCAATATAGGCTCCAAAAGATCGATGGCCTTACTTCTGATAACAATGTCTGGATCTTCCAAAAAGTTCAGAATTAGTGTTTCATACTTGTCATCAGATGATATAAACTCTGTATTAATTAATGCTATCTTGTGGAACAACAAACAACTAACATATCTTAGATTAGGGTCTCTTGATATACAAAAGTTTTGAAGCTCAGTTAAGATAACCTGTGACAGCTCGTAGTCTTCTTTGTAAAGTAAACCACCTGATACTATACAATTATAACACTCGTATTTTAAAGAGTCAGCAGAGTGGTCCATTAAGCTCTCTATAACCGGTAACAGCTTTTGTTTCAGCTTAGGTTCGTGTTTGGCAAGAATAGTAAAGATTTTCAACAATGTGATAATCATCCATATCTTGTTTTCCAATTCTGCAAATAAGTCATAGAAAAATGGCATGTATTTCATGAATGGAGAAGGATTAATTCTACAAATTTCATAAATAACACCTAGGGCAACAAGAACAACAGAGTCATTTGGATCCTGCAAAAGTTGGAAAAACCCATCCAAGTTATCTCGCAAGGCTTCTGGATACTGTAGGAATAATTTACCTAAAGCAGCTGTGGCTTTTTTTCTTATGTATGGATCACCATGTCTACTAATTCTGAACAAATCATCACTTATGTCTTTGGCCAAATTGGTTGTAACTATAGATGAGACACCGCTTATAGCAATACCAATATCAAGTTTCTTATAGGAGTTGAGATCCTTTTTCAAGCAATTAGTAGCTAATATAAGCATATCTGGATCATTTCTGAATGCCTGTTGTGCTGCCAAATAACCAATTCTCTTTTGCTGGAAATCTGAACTACTCATGGCTTCAAGAACATGAAATGAACACCATGTCATGTCATAACCATACATTTCCAAATATGTCAGCTTCAAAATTGCAGTAGATTTTTTGTGCATGTTGCTTGAAATGACTTCTTGTTTACATTCTTTCAACACATTATCCAAAGTTTCAGATAACGCCAAGGGGTCCTTCTGACATGATCTTATTGAAACAATAAGATCGTGGAGAGATTTTTGGAACAAATTCCCAAATGGTGTAGATCTAGATGTACTATTCGACATCATTTGTAAGTATAAACCTTTGGATATTTATAGAGTATTTGGTGTATATAACAGCAAATGAAAAATGCTCTTTGTAGTTAGGTGTAAACATTTCAGGGGGACCGCTTTTTTCACCGTCATAGCTATGCGTTAACTTGTGCAATTTTTTTGTAGGTATATTTTTCCAACCATTGGACCGGAGATAAGTTTCTCAGAAGTAACACGAAAAGCTGATACAAGGAACTTAGAAGTCTGATGGGCAACTACAAATGAAATAACTGAAATCTACTGTATTATTTCTTGAGTGATGACTTTAATATGTTTGGATGGATGTAGCACAAACACTTGAAAAAGCTGAAGGGCATGGTGGAACTATTGATTATTGCCTGTATAGATTAAAAGTATTTATTATTACAGTTCTTCTTCTAACTTAATCAATATATTAAGTGAAACAATTTTCTATTCAAAACTTTGCTACTTTCTTAGTTCTATCTTTGGTAAAAATAGACCTAGGCTTTTAGAGTAAGTTCGAAAACTTTCATTCAATACCACGACTAACTAAATTCAACAGCAGACAACTTTAACAATTGACTCATTTGTCAACAATACCTATATATACGCAAAATACATATATCCAAGAAAACAAAACCTTAGCCAATCTTCCATACCTCGAGAGCTTTGATATGAAATATTGTTCCTTCTTCACTAAGAACCGGGTTATTGAAGGTTTTACATGGATTTGTACCACCAGTTTGTAACATGTCATCAATCCATAGACCGGCACCTCCGTTACTGCTTCCTCCCCCTCCTATTCTCAACATATCCTTGTCTGAATACACCACAAAATAGTTGATATCTTGAAAAGGAAAACCTTCAAAAGTATACGTACCTTTATAATTCTTTGATTCCTCTATTCTCCATAGAAACGACTCTCCGTTCCCGTAAAACTTGCTGTTCGCTAATGGATGGAAAGGTTCATCAGTATAAACACCAAAAATGCCGTCTTTCATGTCCTGAACTATTAGTAGATATCCGTTTCTTGAAAAGTTTTGTTTTTTGTACCTATATTCATCGTAATCCTTTTGACAGCATCTATACAAAGTTCCTAGTGAAGTTCCGTTTTCTTCCTTTGAATATAGCAATGTCCAAGTTTTGTATAGCTTGATTCTCATAGGCATCAAAGACCGTAGTTCATGCACCATTTGTTCATTTAGCAGCCGGTGCTTTGTGGTATCTTTGTACTGACTCAAACTAACTGGTATAAAATCAGTACTTAAAGACGATGTTGATGAGTTATCGTTGGAGTTATCATCAGCCTCTGGTGGGGGTTCAAGACTTTTCTTAGATCCCCAGCTTCTAAGTCTTTTTAGCATTTACTAATTTTATTTATAATATTTTTTAAGGCTATCCTCTTGAGAAAACAGCTAGATCCAGAAAAAAAATAGACGTGGATCAAACAATATGGTAAAGGATTTCAAGGATGATCTCTTTCGTTCTATTGAATCAGTATCATTGCGTTACATGATACAACTTTATTTTAACAACATTGTGTACGTTTGTGGGGATCTTCTCGTCGCCCTTAGCTTAAACGATTTCCCCGTCAAAAAAAAAAAAGAAAAAAAAAAGCAGATAAAAAACATGTTAAAACCTTTAACAAAACAACAGACATTTTATACAATATATATTCCTGGAAAGCATTAAACAAAAACTAATCAAAAGTTTTCTTCTTTGGTTTCAAACTCATATCAACGTTTTTGAAGAAAGCACCATAAGCCGAGTGTTCTTTCTTCTTAGTGTGGGTACCGAATTTCTTCAATTCTTCTGGAACTGGTTGATTAGCACCATTTAGAACATTGACTAAGGCACCGGCCAAATGTTTTTCGTTTTCAGTGAACAAGGTGTGGGCTGTACCTGTTTGGCCAGCTCTACCGGTTCTACCAATTCTATGAACGTAATCTTCAACAGTTAGTGGGAAAGTCAAGTTAATAACTGTCTTGACATTTGGAATATCCAAACCTCTAGCAGCAACATCAGTGGCTAGTAACAAAGTGGAGTTACCTTGCTTAAAGTCGTTCAAGGCGGATGTTCTTTGTTGTTGTGTTAGATCACCGTGGATAGCAGCAACATTGTATCTGTTTCTCTTTAGCAAGTTTTCAATTCTGGTAGCCTCCTTCTTGTACAGAGCAAAAATCAAAACCTTGTCATTCTTTTTAGAACCACCTTGGTATTTCTTCAATAAGTCCAATAGTAGTCTTTCCTTAGCAAAATGATCAACAACTTCAACAATTTGGGTGATTCTCTTGTTGGCTGATAATTCATCAGTGTTACCAATTGATACCTTAACTGGGGCATTCATGAAAGTAGAGGCCAATTCTCTAACTTCCTTAGGCCAGGTGGCAGTGAACATAAGAGTTTGTCTATTGGACTTTGGTGTAGAACCAATAATTCTCTTGATGTCCTCTTCGAACCCTTTTTCTAACATTCTATCGGCTTCATCCAAAACCATATATTTAACACGACTTAGATCACAGGAACCTTCTTCAATCAGATCTAACAATCTACCTGGAGTGGCTACGACAATGGAGGCAGTTTTCAAGTCTCTTCTTTGTTGTTCCTTTGGAACACCACCGTATAGACAAACACATGATAGACCACAAACATCAGTTAAGATCTTTAGGTTATCGTAAATTTGAGAGGCTAATTCTCTGGTTGGAGAGACAACTAAAACCTTGACACCAGTGGACTTGTCACCACTGGAAATCAAGTTGTTAACCGCTGGTACACCAAAGGCAAAAGTCTTACCAGAACCAGTTTCAGCAACACCAATAACATCCTTTCCTGATAATAAATATGGCCAAGCAACGGATTGAATAGGAGTTGGCTTTGGGAACTTGGCAATTTGAGCTTGAACCTTCTTGTCAAACTTGATGTGGTCAAATGACAACAATGGTCTCAAAGCGGATTCAGAAGGATCTTCAACTTTTACTTCGTTATCAGCGAAGAATTTGTCAACTTCAGACTGTGGGATGTTAGATAGTTCTTCAGATTGAGTGTATCCTTGAGATGCCTTTGCTTCACCGGTAGGAGCAGTGCTTATGTTCTCTGTCTCCTTCTTTTCCTTTTTGTCTTTCTTATCCTTTTTTTCCTTTTTATCTTTCTTTTCCTTTTTCTCTTTCTTCTCCTTCTTTTCCTTTTTGTCTTTCTTCTCCTTCTTGTCCTTCTTTTGCTTCTTCAAAGAAGGTTCTTCGACGTTATCGTGCTTTCTCTTTTTAGATTCTTCTATATCAGACATGTTTATGTTACACTTAGTGAATTGTGATTGGTACAAGGTTTTGACTTTTGAAATCTTTGATTGAAGATTCTTATTATTATGTTTACACTAGTTAGGAAAATTAATTGATTCAATTTAATTTTTTTTCTCTTAAATGTATTTTTGTAGATTTTCTAGTAGAGTTTACAAATATTTCCTAATTAAGTAATTTTGAAAAAATGTACCGAAAAAAAAAAAAAAAGAAAAAAAAAAGAATATGAAGAACGTGAAGGAGTAACAACAATGACATACCTAAATGATAGCTATCAAACTTGACTTTAGATAAATATAAATTTATAGGAGGGCTGAAAATATCTATCTTTGAACTTGATTATAAATTGAGTGTTTTTACCTGAAATGAATTGAAAAATACGTATAGTGGTTGGTAGTGTTTAATCGAGAAACTAATTTACGGATATAAGTGATTAGTTTCTGTTGAAGCCAGAAGATGCATTTATCTGATTTACCAATACGACAATAGCTATCAAAACTAACAGAAATATGTAAGAAATTAAAAAAAAAAAAAAAGATCTAATTAATACAGTTATAATGAATAGTATGATATATGAAGTTACTCAGTAGTTGTGTCTCCAATAATCTCAAAGGCCACGCTATCATCAACTTTAGTATTTTCTTGGTCAATATCTACACTTATTACTAAGTCGTCGTCCTTGTTGGTTTCTTCCAAAATTCTGAACTTCTTATTAGCAACATATTTCCAGAAACCTACAATAAACAATAAAGCTGCAGCTATAAAGACAGATGAGTAGTTCATGTTATCAGCCTTGACTGGTCTAACAAATGGGAAGGAGAAGAATATTAAGGCAAAAACAGTCCATCCAAGTGTAACCAGATTGAAGAACAATCCCACTTTACCCAGCCAGAAAGGACCATGTTGGATGTTTCTTTTTTTCTGGAAGACAAGTAAGCCTATAGGGATGGAGTATGAGAACAGTAAAAATGAGATACATCCGGTAATCAACGAGTTGAAGGCGGTGTCTGAGGCTAGGTACAGCAAACCCAATATGGCAATCATTGCACAGCTCATCAAGTGGGCATTTATGGGTAAGTTTGATCTCTTGTCAATTTGGCCCCAGTACTGGGAGTATGGCAAACCGTTGTCTCTAGAAAATGACCAGCATAATCTTGCTTGCCAAGTGTGACAGGCAATGACACAACCCAATGCTGTCATCAAAATCAAGCATCCTAGAACAATGGCACCAGCTTTGCTTTGATTCAATGCCTGGTGGAAAATTTCCAATATTGGGAAGCCTGTGGAACTGTTCATCACAGCATCCAAGTCTTGGATGGAAAAGAACATGGCAATGACAAACAAAAACGAGGTTATAAAACCTATACCAACAGTACCAAGGATACTTAATGGAATAACCTTTTCTGGATTTTCAACTTCAAAGGCCATGTGTGTGGCGCAATCCAGACATGAAAAGGACCAGGCTGGATTGATCAGACCAAGGATAAAGGCAACTGCATTGTTGTTCCATCCAGTTTCGTTGTAGAATGTAGCAAAGACAAACTTTGGATCTTGGTATTTCCCATGAGCACCACTCAACACAGCTATTGTGATGATCAAAAAGGAACCTATGGAAATGTACAAGGCGGATGCACTGATGACAGGCAAGGTTTTCCCGAAGCAGTTGAAGCAACTTATGCACAAGTGTAAAATCTCAAAGGTTACAAAAATATGCCATCTGTGAACAGTGAACTCTGGATGAGTTAATGCATAAAAGCCAACCAGTAGGAAACATACCGATAATGTTGTTGATGCTGATGTGAACACAGATCCAATCCACGAAAGAAACCCTGTCATGTAGGCCAAGAATCTTTTATGTCTTTTATCAGCAAGCTTTAGGGTCCAGTAGAACTGTCCCCCTGCGTGGGGGTAAGCCGAACTCAGCTCACCCAGCGATGAACCAATGGCAATGGAAAGCAGTGCAATAATGATTATTCCATATATGATCATCAGTGGCCCACCGGAGGATATACCAGTGACCATTGAGGAGGAAATACCAAACCATGAGTTAGTCAAACCAAAGCCAACACCCAGCAAGTTTATGAATGAAAATTGCTTTCTTAACTGTGGCTCTCCCTCTTCATAGTAGTCAATACTGGATTCGGGTGTTAATTCGGAGGCATCACCTCTTCTTTCAAGATTGGATGTGTCATAGTGTTTTTTCTTCTCGACGTTTGTAGAGATACCTACAGACTCTTTTTTGGTCATGTTATGGACTGAACTTCTCGAGATTGGTGGTGGATTTAGTATTTTTGATTGAAATTAAAAACAAAAACACAGACAAAATTAAGTTTTCCACAAATTTAACTCTGAAAGATGTGCCAAAGATGTTCAATCTATATATAACAAAATTTTGTTTTACTTGATTTGTTATACTTGTTGTCGTGGTTTGGCAAAACCTTATTATGTAGATAGGTGATTTTGCAGAAGCAATGAACGTGAAATGAGTTGTGATATTAATATGTGTAGGGAATAAAAAATTTTTTTTTTTTTTGGTATCTCACACGAACCCCCCATGTGAAATATTGGCTTGACAGTTGAATATCCACTATACAGGACTATCAAGGAAGTGCCTACAAGCCTGATTACTAACTACATCAAGCTAATAACATTCTTGATCAACGTTGAAATTTGATGTAGTAATGTAACAATAAATATTTCTGCAAAATTAAACTTAAAAGGGAAAAAAAAGACAGATTAGTTTCTTTTTTTTCTTTGAATATATAGAAAGAATGATTGTGAAACATTTTAGTAAGTATCTGTAAAATATAGTTATGATATATTTCGAGTATCAGTCACAACAATATTTAATCACATTTATTGTGTAAAACCATATATGAAACGTGATTTCTTTTGAAAATTTGTCATAAAATGTCAACCATTAGGTATTGCATATACACAACTACTTCTTTGTCAAATTGTTCAACAATTCTAACACGTCGTTACCTTGTGGACGTGAGGAGTCTTGTTTTGGAACGGCGTCTGTGTTGCTCGACTGTTTTTGTGCGTTCTCCAAAAGATTCTTCAAAACATCCGGTGGCAAGTTCTGGACCTGGGACAACAAGTCAGCATTGTTTCCAGAGCCCATCATAGAAGGTGTTTGTATAGGTGGCTGCATAGGCATTGCTGGGTACCCCATGTTCATCATTGGCATGTGTGGCTGGTTCATGTACTGCTGAGGCATCATTTGATTGTATGTTGGCAAAGGAGCCATGTTCGGAGTGACCATACCTGGGAAGTTTTGCTGATGTTGATTTTTATGATAATTATGACTATTGTTGTTATATTGCTTGTTGTATGACTGGTTGTTTTGATACCCACCAAACAACTTGATCAAATCTCTTCTATCAACATTCGCGTATTCATTGAAAGTGGACTTGCCCTCATTGTCCTTGCTAAACACTATGGCGTCTATCACCATGTAACTCTTGATGATGGCACAACCATTAAAGTTCTCATCAGCAGACTTTTTGATAGTGTTCTTGATATCATCACCATTGTTTAAAAAGGTCATCGATATCATCCAACCTCTATTTCTGGACAAATACTCAAAGAGCTTGTTGGCAGCTGATCTATCACTTTGTTGCTTAACAATGATATGAATTGACTTTTCATTGTTGTTGTTGTCACCTGGCTTTACAAGTTCACCATTTTTAAATCTCTTGAAGGAAGAAACAAATGTTGAGCTGCTATTTTTGCCGTGATCACCATGATCATATTGTGGTCTGGCTGTTGAGTTGGATATCTCTAGCACTAGCTTTCTACCAAAGTTGTCTCTCTTGGATTCAAACTTAATGGCATTGGCAACCGCAGCGGCAGAATCATATTGAATAAACCCAAAGTTGTTCTTGATGTTAATTTGTAAGATCTTACCATAAATCTGAAATATCTGGAAAAGATTTTTCTTGGTGACGTTGTTCAAAGGAAGATTTGCAATGAATAATCTGGAGTTTCTAGGATAGAATTCTCTACCACCTTTAGCTTCTTCTTGCAGATAAGCATCATAAAGCCTTTCAAGAGCGTCAGATGTTATGTTCTGTTCAAACGGATTATCACTATGCTCATTTGTGTGGTAGGTTGATGAGTGATCTCTTTTTCTTCTTTGATTATAAGTAACATTTACGGTATTAATTCTTAAAGAATCATTTTTAGAAAGGGCCTGGTTGATCAAGTAAATCTTGGTGGTTAGATTTGCAGACAAGAAATCCGGAGACTCCAATAGATTTGTGTTGTTTTGTAGAAACTCCATCTGAGAGTTAACCAAGGCCTCATTAGAATTGGATTGTGTAGCATTAACCGAGACATTTTGTTCCTCATCTTCATCTTCATATTCGGATTCATTCAATTCAATGTTTTCAGCGGGAGTTATGTGTTCTGTATGGCTGATGGCGGTGTATTCAGGAGCAAAGTCGTCTTCATTGGCAGAGGTGTTCTTTGTTTCTGACTCCTCATTGATAATGTTAGACCCTGAATCCTCAGAATTTGTTTCAATTTTTTTATTTGACAAGTCTGCAGTTATCTTGGTATCAGTATTTTCATCACTTTGGTCCTTTAATTGCTCAGAGTGTGTATTAAGTGTAGGCATTTGAGGTTCACTACTGTATTTGAAGTGATCTTGATGTGAATTATCTGCAACTTGATTTGTAGTTTCCATACTGACAATGAATATGTTTATTCTAAATGATTGTTAGTACAAAAAAGAAGGCAATGTCAAACCAACTATAGGTTGATAAGTACACTCAAATGAGTTAAGATCCAATGTGATCAGCTAAGGTTCTCTTTGTTGTAATCTTTCTATTGAACTTATAGACGATTGAAATAAGCTGTATCAGAAAGATAAGTTAATGAATAATTAATTTTTTTTTTTTTCAAATAATTTTTCTTGAAGTGTGAAAAATAATAAAAAAAACAATCAGCAGTATTTTGTTTCTTTTGGTGTTATTTTTTCTTGGAAAAAAAGAAAAAATTTGGTTAGAATTTGAGTAGTCTTTGGTAAGATATTTTTTTTTTACCCGTTGGAAACAAAAAAAGAAATGTTAACTGTCTTGAATAAACTGGATAAGTTGTTATTGATATCAATAAATTAATTCAATCTTTCTTTAATTCAATATGCTCAATTATCAAGAGAAAAGAATATTGAATAAAGAAAAGGAAAATGAATGAATGTCAACAGGTATTGGTAAACAACAGTAGACTAAAAATTTAATTTTTTTATAGCTTTAATATTAGATCCTATTAGTTTTAATTATTACAATTTAAGTAATTGCTTGGCTATGTCTTCTTACTTTAAAATGAACAAAACAAAAAAATATAAGAATGATAAGAGAAAACAACAACTGTGTAATGATTAAAAGATGAAAAACTAAATCAAAGAAATAATCAAATAAACAGATGATAAAGACAGAGAAAGAAAGGGGGAAATAATGAAGAAAAAATAAAACAAAAATAACTTATCGTAAGGGAAAAAAACAACTAGATGTAACTATTGGATTGTTGTTATTTTGGGTTAAATTAAAATAATAAGAGTTTATAAAGATAATTCAATTCACGTTTGATTAGTTTTTCTTAGTTTTTTTTTTTTTTTTAAATTTTGAAGTTTATTTTATTTTAACTTGGTAGGTTTCCTTGGATGGTTTATTGATTAATCTATAGATTGATAGAGTTAAATATTGCTAAGGTGTTTTTTTTCTTTTCCTATATTTTTAGATATTTTTTTTTACGAACACATCCTTTATATATGATTGTTAAAGTACGCGGGAAGGGATGGAAAAAAAAAAAAAGGAGAATCACAGTCAAAATATAATTTTTTTTTACCCTTGTGGGAGAATTTATGTCGTATACGGTCATTTACCCTTATATTAATTTAACAAAATTATCTACGCGGCTAAAACATAATACGCTCTTACAATCTCATTGTATTTTCTCTAGCATTTGCTATAAGAATAATTAGGAACCAGGAAGAGCATGTAATAGTACCTCTGCCATTATTATCATTATAATTATGTCATCAATTTGGTCATTAATTAGTATCCTATAAAAAATAATTTCTTTTGACAAAAAATAAATACATACGTTTTACATTGATGTCATCATTTGCATTCATCATCAATTAGCCTGAAGACTATTTAAAGAGGACAAAAGAGAGAAAACCAGACATCACTATCATCTTATGTGATGTCATTGAAAATCAAAAATTTCCACAAAAATTAGTTAAATGACATACAAATATTGAAATACAGAACAACTTAGAACATATATCCTATTACGTAACTGTTAACACTAACAAATTTGCAAAAATTTAATTCTATAAGTAAAGAACGTTTTTCAGAAATTTTGAAAAAAAGATCTTCGGTTCCATGGCCAAGTTGGTTAAGGCGTGCGACTGTTAATCGCAAGATCGGCGGTTCGACCCCGCCTGGGACCGATTCTTTTTTTGCTTTTTTTTGTAAATCAAAGAATTTTTATTGGTCTATATTAATTTCACTCCAATTTAAATAAATCTATCAAGATGTTTAATCAATATCTTTTTTATTTTTTTGAATCAAAATTAACATACTTACTTTAATAGAAAATTTAAAACATACAATCTATACAAGAATATAAATATATACTGGTTGTCTTTGATTTTGTTGACGAGTGTTATTAATTCCGAATAATAACTCAACTTAATATGCATGAATATTATTATTTATACATTTTTTTTTTTCTGAATAGAATTATTAAGTGTCTTTTTATAGCTTTGAATGTGTGCATAATCCTGTCATTTCGCCTGGTAACTACTTGTTGGAACTGTTCTCTCTAAGCTCTTCTTCTGGCCCTTCGTTATTAATCCCGCTGTATCTGCCCATAGGGCCTTTATCACAAGGCACCAATGTTGTAAGACTTACTGAGGCAAATGCAATGGCATATGCCATCATGAACATTTTGTTGGATGTATGCTTTTTAGTTATGTTCTTGGAGAAGTTTTGAATCATTTTTGTTTGAAATATCAGTATAAGTTTATTTTTTGTGATGATTTTTGAGGAATAGGAATAAATAAAAAATTGCAATGGTCAATCAACAATTTTAAGTATCAGATATAAAAGTATCCGTAATAAATATAAATAAAGGGAAGGGAAGAAAGAAAAAGGAATATGAAATAATAAATATAGATTAATGGTTGATAGATCTTTGGATTGTTATGAAGTTATTCCTATTTTATAACTTAAAAAAGAAAATTGAAGATTAAGATATCTTTGGACTGAACATGGCGAAAAGTAGAAAATATTAAAAAAAAAGAAAAAACTTAAAAAAAATTTTTTTTATTTATTTGGGTCGGATTTTTCGGAGCCTCTGTAATAAAACTAGGTTCATCTCATACTCCCAAACAATACAGTCATCAGTGTAGAAGAGAATTTACATTTAATCAAAAAGAAAAATATATAAAAAAAATATCATACATTCTATCCTCAATAACACAAGTATTGTATTCATTAATTAAGCTATAAATGCACCTAATTCTTCACTTTTGGTTGCAGTATACCCATTGTATTGTCGTAAGCGATCTTTGAAGGCTGCTTTCTAGTTGGTGTAAAAACACTTTTGTTAATATCCTTTCTCGTGTTTTCATCCTTTGGTTTCATTACTACACTTGCTTTGTTAAGTTTTTCTAGTTGTTCTTTTTCCTTCATGACTATCCAGTTGGTACTTTCATTCATGTCTACTGTCTTGACAACATCCCTGAAATCATCTATCGTGTTTTTTGGTGTAACATTTTTTGGACCTTCTCTATCCAAGTCCTTTATATGAAGTTCTTGGATTTGTCGACTCACATAGTTCAAAACATTTTGAAAGCCTTTGTAATCACTTAATGTTAAGTTCTTGCTCATGGAGCTTTTCCACAACAACGGCAAAATTCTCTCCATCAAAATGCCTTTATTATTTTTGTAAAAGGCATCTGAATGGGCCAGTGTTTTCAAAACTTCCATTATGGAAATGACGACCTTGCCATTATCGGATTTGTTGTTTTCTAAAAGCTTTAAAACTTTTTCGTTCATTTGATAAACTGTTATCTTGTCTAAGTTAACAAATTGTTTAATGACATCCAAACATAGCAGCTTGATTTTCAAGCTCTGTGTTTGACTGAACAATTTCAATAGTATTGAATCTGTATAGCACGTTGACAATTCAAATAAGGGACAATTTATTAAACTTTCAACAAAGGTCTTTTCAAGCACAATAGCTTGAATGTTAACTTGATCAGCATTTACCACAATGTACTTCTTTCCAAAATATTTCAACAACTTGCTGTTCAGTAATTCTACAAACATCTCATCATCAAGGCCCTTTTGAAATACATCAATTCTCTGTAATATCAATCCAAATACAGGCTCATTCAAAACCAATTTTTCAAAAACTAAATGGTCGTAGACATGAATGACAAAATCTTTTTGGTCCAACATATTGTTTCCTATGTCTAATATCATATTGAAAGATAGCTCTACCATATCTGAATCCGTTTTATCCATGGATTTCATTGATAATTTCACATTTAATATTTCAGTCAACAATGGTAGAATCTGACTTATTACAATTGACTTATTAAACTGGCTCCAAATTTTTGTTAATCCATTTAAGAACACAAGTTGTTTTTCGGAAGCTATTGAGTGGAAATCTCCCTTTTCTATAAACAACAATGTCTTTATCAACTGATTGTCTCCAGATCCATTATCAGAGTTGAACTCTTGAGTCATCCACTCAAGTAGACTTTCAGATCTCATAGAAAAGTCTCTGTTTAACACTGTGTTTACTAACCTAATGAAGAAATAGTCAGTATTATTAACCACTAACAAGGGAAACAGATTCTTGTACCCAATTTTCAATGTTTTACTTTCAAAGGTCTTAAAGTCCTCTTTATAATATTCCACACTGTTTCTTTCAATATGGAAATAATCATCTCCATAAGCTAAAAAGTACACAATCAATCCCAGGGAAAAGTAATCACTTTGATAATAAAACTTGGAACTAAATACAACTTCAGGAGCAAAATAGTTGATGTTGAATGCATACTCATAGTCACCAAAAAAGTCAAGCTCATAATAAGAATCATTAATTGAACTGATATTGAACAAGGATCCTATTTTCCAGTTTCCTTTAAAATCTATAAACACATTGTCTGGATTCAAAGAAACCATCACCTTCTTCATGACATTGTGCATAAAGTCCAATGCCTTAGACAACTCATAAACACCCTTTTTGAAGATAACAGAGTTCTTTGTCATATTTTTACTGTTTATGTCATTACCAGTCTTTTTTCCGTACTTACCCCTCAAATTGTCCTTTATATATTCACTTACAAATATAAAGGAAGAAGAGTGAGCTTCTATTGGCTCTATTATATTCAGAAAATTAGGATGTTTGATTTTTTGCAAATTGATGACGCCTTCTTCTATTTTCTTGTATGTCAGCTTCCTACTTTCTTTGTCTTTAACATAACTTTCAAATTTCTTTTTATCAAATTTGAATATGGAAACCTTCTGGTTAGTTTTTTTGGACTCTCCCTCAAAAATTGTCCAGAAGTTTATGTAGTTTTCCTTGATGACGTCCTTGTATCGATAATTGGAATCGATTTTGTATGAGTTAGATGCAAATGATGAGAACATTATATATATAGGAAGTATAAATGGGATCCAAATAAAAGCTGAATAAGTACTATTTGATCAACACAATATGTGCTGTGGCTTAATATGGATGAATAAGAAAATTTTAATCTTTGGATAAATCTTTTTTAATTTGTCTAGACGTGTTAAAGAGCTTTTCTTATAAAAAATAATCAATTGATGAAAAAAAAAAAAAGTAAATAATTTTTTCATTGAAACAACCTCCCCCCTAAGAAATACAAGGCGACTAATAGCTTTTCAATTTGTTTTGCTCTTCCCTATAATATATATAATTATCATAATTTATACATGAATACTTATTTAGAGAACCACCACAAGAAATCAAAACAATGTCTGAATACTTTTCAAATCTTCCAAAGGCTGCAAAAAAATCAAAGTGTCAATTCTTAAAACATACATATAGGGGCTTTAGACCAATTGTCAACAAGGACTTTACCGTCGAAAACTATCCTGATTTAACCGACAAAATATGTATCATTACTGGTATGAATACTGGTATCGGATACGAAGTTGTTGATATATTACTGTCAAAAAACTGTAACGTGTACGGAATTGTAAGAACAGAGTCCAAGGGGAGGGCAGCCAAAGAAAAGTTGTTGGCCAAAAACAAAGACACCAAAGGTTCTCTAAGCATCATAGCTGGGTGTGATCTATCTGATTTCAACACCGTTAAGCAAACTGGATTGAAACTTCAAGAATTGCTTAAGGATAAAGATGTTGATTTTGTTATCCACAATGCTGGATTGATGTCCAGCTTCAATGACAGATCCAACTCTGATGGAATTGAGTTGATGTTTGCCACTAATGTCATGGGTCCTCAATTACTGCAAGCTTACATTGATCCACTGTTTTTGACCAAAAAGAAGTCAGAAAGTGACTTGAAAAGAATTATTTGGTTATCGTCCTTAGCTCACATGGCTGCCCCAACTCCATACGGATTTAATCAAAAGGATCCAAAATATTTGGATATGAAGGCTAGACCACACTCAAGCACATTATACGGCCAGTCCAAAGCCTGTAGTATATTACAAGCAAAGGCCTACGGTATCAAGCATCAAACCGATGAGAAATACGACATTCAATCTGTATCTGTTTTCCCAGGTATTCTGACCACCGAACTAGCTAGAGACTATCCTGGATTTGTTCAAAAGTTCTGGGATATGGCATTCTACTCTCCCAAGTTTGGAGCATACTCAGAGTTATACGGATGCTTCTGTCCGGATTTGAAAACAGGTGATTATGTGATTCCATTTGGAGCTGTTGATACTCCTAGATACGACGTAAACTCTGCTTTGGAAAACGGTGTATGCGTTTTATTCTGGGATTATGTTCAAAATGAAATAAAAGACTACCTACCAAAGAACTAGATTATATAATACATATAAAAATAGTTATCTTTTTAGCTGCATTCATATTATTTTACATATTTTTGATATTTTTTGATTTTATACACGTGAGGTCCCTAAAAAATATAACACATGTTCAAAGAGATTTCCAAATTTATATAAACTTAAGGTAAACAATAATAACTTACTAAAAGAACACAGCAATTAACAGATACGACCTTGAAATTAAGTTACAAACCTTAAATAATAATGAGCATTATAAGTCTATCCCAAGGATTCTTTGGACTTACATCATTAGACAATCGTATTCAACCAAAAAAGAATGTCAGTGGCCAACCTTCAAAGTGGAAAACCCACGAATTCAAGCTGTATATAGCATTGTGTGTTATTATTGTCCCTAATATGTTTTATACAACTATAAAGGCCACCTCTGAGTACAACCAGAACTATCAAAGCTTTTCTAGATTACTATCAAAAGGATGGCTGTTTGGAAGAAAGGTTGATAACTCTGATCAACAATACAGTTTCTTCAGAAACAACTTTTTATTATTAAGTGGTGTGGCTACTGGTCATGTTTTATTGAAAAAGCTATTGATTGAGTGTTTATTTCCAGGAAACAAGAGAATCTTATTTGACTTTGTATTTGGATTTATCTTTTTGTTTGTTTTACATGGAATTAATATGATAAAAATTTTGTTTTTGATTGGAATGTTACACGGAATTACCTATCTTTTCATAAAGCAAAAGCAATACAAAGTAGGAAAGCTTGCATTGTTTTTTTTTGGCGTAGGAACTTTATTCTTCAATGTTAAGTTCAGAAAATGGAAATATGGCGAATTATTGTCAGTTTTGGGCTTCATGGATTCCATGTTTAAAGGCATTGTGGCCAGATGGGATGTTTTCTACAATTTTATGTTGCTCAGATTACTAAGTTATGAGTTTGACTTACTTGAAGCTGAGGAATTGATTTCATTAGAAAAGAAAGGTGACGAATCAGAAGATACAATTGAATTATTAGAAACGCACACAAAGGGAGGTTCAACAAAACAGAATGCCAAGTTAGAACCTATAACAAACGATGTTGAAAGAATGTCATACAGACACAAAATCAAGCAATACAACATTGTTAATCAGTTTGCTTACTTATTGTATGCTCCTCTGTTAATTGCTGGTCCTGTTGTCACATTCAATGATTATTTATGTCAAAGTCAAAGATCGTTACCAAACAGCATGAAGTTCAAAGTAGTTTATCTGCTGAGATTTCTGTTCTGTTTTTTGACAATGGAGGTGCTACTTCATTACACTTATGTGGTTGCATTGTCCAAGTTCAAAGCATGGGAAGGGCTTTCTTCTTATCAGATATCAATGATAGGATTGTTTAACCTGAACTTAGTCTGGTTGAAGTTGTTGATTCCTTGGAGATTTTTCAGACTATGGTCCCTCATGGACAACATTGATCCTCCAGAAAACATGCTTCGTTGCATGAACAACAACTTTTCTGCATTGCAGTTTTGGAGATCTTGGCATAGATCCTTCAACAAATGGGTTATCAGATACATCTATATTCCATTGGGTGGAAGTAAAAACCGTTTGCTAGCATCCTTTTGTGTTTTCACCTTTGTTGCTATATGGCATGATATTGAACTTAAGCTATTATTATGGGGATGGATGATTGTATTGTTCTTAATTCCTGAGATCTTTTTATCAAGCTTTGTTTACAAGATGTTCGCCCATAAACCAAAATTCTATAGACTGTTGACAGGTGCTGGTTGTGTAATCAATGTCTGGCTCATGATGATTGCCAATATTTTTGGCTTTTGTCTAGGTCAAGACGGTACTAAAAAGTTCTTGGATGATTTGTTTTTTACTACAAACGGATTGATCTTTTTCTTTGCCAGCAGCGGATGCTTATTCGTTGCCATTCAAGTAATGTTTGAACTTAGAGAACAAGAAAAGCGTGCTGGAATAGATGCTAAATGTTAATTTTACTCTTTCTGCTCTTTATCTTATTCATGAGAATTCTTATTTTAAACATATAAAGAAAAAATGAAATAACAACTTTATGGATATTATATACAACCTTTATTTAGATTCTCTCAACTTTCTTTTAAATTCAGCAGGCGATTCAAGCTTTTTCAAACGCCACATGCCTCTTTTCTTTCTTTTAGCTTCAAGTTCCGCTTTCTTATATATTTCTTCCTGTCCATCAAAATCTATCTTCCCTTTTGACTCAAAAATAGTGGCCAAGCCAACCTTCAACATCTCTAAGGAGATATCCTTTTCTTTTGAGAGTAAATTGTCTTTATAAAGAACTCTAGCCACACATCTTCCGTATCTATCAATTTCCAAAGGTTTAATATACAGTTTCTTATTCAAAAGAGTGTGCTTTAGAAAGTTCATGGCCTCATCAGAATATGGCTGAGCCTTTGATCCAAAATGCGATCTTTCTGGTGCATCAATACCACACAATCTAACAGATATTGTTCTATATTTGTAATTGTTGACATAGTATATTGGAAGACTCATGAAATGTGCAGAAGTGGTCTTGTCGGTAAACCAATTGTTATACAGTTCATTATACCAAGCAACAGCTTTAGCTTGTTTTTTATTTTCAGGCGTTGTTCTGGAGGTTTTGTGTTTCTTTTGAGTCACTTTTTTTTTAGTCTTTGATTCATTATTACCAGCAATCAATTTCCATACTGATGTCAACAGGTTATCATTATTTTGAGCAGGTTTTGCAGTCTTTTTTACAGTATTTTTGATTTTGTTCAATTTTAACTGTGGCTCACTTCTGATGGTTCCCCATCCTCCCAGAATTCCACCAGGCATATGATAGAAATTGAAGTTGTCACCATCACCAACAGACAGCACTTTACCATATAACCATTTTCCGTTCTTATTACCAATATTGGATGCAAGATGTCTATCCTGGAAAAAAACCTTTGGAATATCTGATGCTTGCTCATATCTAGCTAAATATCTATTAAAGCCGGAAAACAGACCTAGAAATGTAGCTGCTAAAATGGCTGAGCATATAAGAACAGATGTGACTTCATTATGAGTGACCAAAGAATTTGTAGCATCTTTCTTCTTTAAAAGTCTTGGTGTGTTCATTGATATTAACACCATTTCAAGTACAAATCTTTGAGTATGTTGTATATTTGGATCAATCAATCACTTGACAACAGATCATATTTTGGGTTGCAAATCTTATGCTTTTTACCCTTTTTATTCAAGAATGTTGAGGTACAATATTTAATCTCTTGAAACAACAAGTCAACTGAAAATTTTCATTTTGAAAAAAAACTGTATTAATGAATGAGACTTTGATGGCTATTCGTAATTAATCCAAAAATTCTCTCTTTTTTTTTGTTTACACCTGGTATTCGTGTTTAGGATATGTGATTGATTTTAGCAGTTTTGGTAGCGTACACACATTTGGCCTTTTGTTAAAAAAAAAAAACTCAGATACACGGAAAAGAGACCAAAAATGGATACACACCATGAAGATAATCATTACACATTTACTGGAGATAAAAGCTTATCACATAATACAATTTCATACAGTAACCATTACAAATTGCAAACCTACATAAAATGGCTATACCTAGAAGTTTTAGATTATTGGAAGAATTAGAAAAAGGTGAGAAGGGTGGCTCACAGCTATGTTCTTATGGATTAGCAGATGGTGACGACGTCACCATGACTAAGTGGAACGGTACTATACTAGGGGCACCAAACAGTGCACATGCCAACAGAATATACTCAGTTGAAATAGAGTGCGATAACACATACCCAGACAAACCACCAAAGGTGAAATTTGTTTCAAAAATTAATTTGGACTGTGTAGACCAAGTCACCGGAGAAATCATTGTTGAGAAGTTCAATACCATGAAAAACTGGAAAAGATCTACTACAATGGAGGATATACTTTTGGACTTGAGAAAGGAAATGATAACAGCTGTCAATAAGGCTCTTCCACAACCTGCAGAAGGATCAACTTTTTGAACTGCCCATTATTGATCTTCCCCTATGTAATGAAAACTTTAATGATTTACCCACCAAGAAAACCTAACTAAGGTTTAAGTTTTATACACACATATTTTTTTCTTATACAAATAACTTATTCGTGTTATCGTATGTATCTGATACATTACTCAGAGCAAATAATCATTCCTTAATATAAGCTACATTTACACATGATGTTTTTACCATTAGATTAATTAACTTTCTTGTTCAGCGTAATGACTCTTTCGCCGATATGATTATTTTTTTTTTTCTAGAACTGATATCACTAATATATAATTATGAGCTTAAAGTTCATTTAAATAAACTCATTAAGAAATTAAGCTTAAACACCACAGAATACATCTATAAACATTGACATCTCATCAATATAATATACAATTTAATGTTAAATACGTATAGACTCAAAAGCAAAAGGGGTTTCATTTTTTCCAAGCGATTTTACAATGTGGAATACCTAAGTATAAATAAATTACGAAATTCTGTTCACCCTTTATATGAAGTCAACAAGTTTTCAAAACTTCAAACATTGAAATGGAAAAAAGACAATATCAATAAATCCCAGCTCCAGAACATTTTTATTGTAAAGAAACCGGAGACAAAGGAAACCACAGAATACATGTCTCTGATCATTACCAAATTACTAACAGAAATATATTACAAGCACAATGCATACAATATAATAGTTCAAGAAGAGTGCAAGGAAGATTTGAAAATATCACTGAAGAAGTTTGGCTATTGTGACGAGACATTAAGAATTTATACAGGCTCCAATCAAGAAATTATAGAAAAGACAGATCTGATGATCACCCTTGGTGGAGATGGAACGATTCTTCATGCAGTAGGAATGTTCAACAAAAATATTGTGCCTCCAATTTTACCGATTTCGCTAGGGACACTGGGGTTTTTGTTACCATATCAAATCTCCGAGTTTGATCAGGCATTTCAAGCTATATCAAACAACAAATCAAAGGTAATTTCAAGAACGAGATTAGCTTGCCACTTAAAAGATGGGATATTGAGGAAACCAAATTCAAACTGTTCCGGCAAGTATGAGAAGGTATTTGCAATGAATGATATATTCATTTATAGAGGAAATAGTCCACACTTGCTAAACTTAGACATTTACATAGATGGAGAAAAATTAACAACGGCCATAGCAGATGGTGTTATTCTATCAACACCAACAGGATCAACAGCTTATTCATTGAGTTCAGGAGGATCCATTGTGTCACCAGGGGTTCCGTGTATTATGCTGACTCCAATTTGTCCAAGATCATTATCATTCAGACCATTAATTTTGCCGTACTCATCCCATATCAAAATCAAAGTTGTTGATAATAAAAGAGTTGGCAATATGAAGGATTCTCCAGCCAAATTGTCCATCGACTCTGTTGTTCAATGTGACTTAAAGCATGGGGATGAGATACATGTAATCAATGAGGTTGGAACTATTTTTACACACGAAAATCAGGATATACCGTTCAAAGATATGATTATAAAAGATGAGGAATACAAAGAAAACAAATTGGCAGGAATTCACTGCATTACGAAAGGAGAAAACTATTGGACCCAAGAGATTAATGAATTGCTAGGATTCAACTCCACTTTTAAATCAAAAAAGTGAAATTAAAAAAAAAAACTCCATTACGATAGATTCTCTATATATTGAATCAAAAAAAAAAAAAAATGTATCCCCAATCCTTGCAATGAACCCCAGACAAGAAGCACGAAGGCATTCTTTATGTTAATCTGTAGCAAGTGCCTTGCCTTGAGTGTGTATAAATACACACAAAAGACAATAGTGGCACTTAGATTAAGACGCGGTTGATTCATCGCACCCGAGATCGAGTACTGGAAACCTTTCTAATGAAGGAACCTATTTTTCTTCGATCAGTTCTTGCAGCTGTAGTAATTAACCAGTAAAATATAAACTATCGTTACCATCAAAAGTCATGGGTCCAAAGTCGGTGTTCGACTAAACCTGCAATCAAGGTGCTTAAATAGCAATCTTACCAGCATTAAAACACTACCACAGCCAATGATGAACCGTCGTGAATTTACGTTGTGGTTTTTACATGATTTTTTCGAAATAAATCAAATTAAAAGATAATAAAAACCTTATTATAAATATTAATGAGTGTAGAAAACTTTTCTGTTGTTTAGTAGGATCCTTTAAATACGAACCAGTTTTTTTCAGCAGAGTGAAAGGGAAAGGCAAAATTTTTTTAAAGAAAAATATTTACATTTATCATTAAAGCGCTTATTACTTAATTGAGACATGGCTTCCAGAAAAGGAAAACCATCGATGAGATACTCAAATAAGAAACACAAAAAAAAAAAAAAGAAAAGAAAAAAAGTACAGGCAAACATAAACGTGACTGACATCGGAAATAACAGACAAACAAGTCATTAATTTTAAATGCGTCTAACTAATGAGTGTTTTTTTTTTTATAAACATTTTTGAAATATTTTAAACACAGAAAGAGGTAACTAAGTCTACAAACCAAAAAATCTATCACACATTATATACCGTAGATGTCACTTGGCACTGCAGAATCTACTTCTTATAACGAGAACCCTGGAAATCAATCTTTAAAGAAAATAAACTCAGCAAGCACAAACAAACGACCCCTCAAACAATTCTCAGTGAAAAATCATACAAACTCAGTCACTAGCTTCAAGACCCATTTTAGTAAACATAACATTAGGCATGACTCATTGCATGACTTGAACGACTATTGCACATCTAATAGCCATAGTCCTAAATCAATAAGTAGCGCCAAATCACTCAACAAATCTAGATCCTCAGAAGATATTCTTAGAAGAAAAAGAAATAACTCCAAGTCCATGTTTAATAACAAGCTCAACAACAGGCAGCTTTCAAAGTCTCTATCTAGAAACTCAACACAAAGCAGAAAGTCTAAGCAAAGTGTGCACAACGCCGATGAAAGTAAATCAAACTCTCCTGTCCCACCTAAAGACATGAGTGCCATGGGAAAGTCCAACATGTCCACCAATCTTAACAAAACTTTCCATCTACAAAGTGACAGTGATTATGAGGATTTAGACGAGAATGTTCATCTTGAGGAAATAGACCAACAAAATGGATCCAGTTCTCAACAAGAAAACGTCATTAATGATAAGCTAAGTATAATGGACAGCCCACCTGAAAATCATATACCCACCGGCCATTCTATGAAAGCCTCACAACTAAATGTTTCTGATGGCACATCAGAAAGTATTGAACTTAAGAATCTTTTAAACAGTAACTCAAAGCTTTTGAACATTAAAAAAGATAGCCTTTATCAAGACAACAGTAAGCTATCATATCTGGTTCCTTCAAGTTTCAGAACCAACTCAAGGGTCTCTGCTGATAGAATTTCTACTGATGCCATTTTAAAAGCTGGATCTCAAAACTATGCTGATTTAATATCATCCGGAATGATGGAAGACGCATTAGTTGATGATAAGGTCAATACTTTACAAGGGTTGACCAACAGATCATATGATAATAAGAGCAAAGAGTTTAATATCAACAGCTCTGAGGTTGTTAACAACACTGATGCCCCTGGAATAAATGATGATTCAAATATAATATCTCAAGAAGATGACCAAATATCAAAGCCAAACATGACCTTTCAACAAGAAAATTACACCATCAACTTAGAACCTCAATTCAAAAAAAAACAATCTTATCAAAATTTAGAAAATACTGAAGATAAACATAAAATCAACTATACTAGTACTTCCTCAAATTTGAAGCAAGATAGTGCCAACAAAATGGAATATTCGAGTTTTTCCTCTTCGTTCATGCATGACAAAGATTCAGATCATAAATTCAATTACATAAATAAGGATTTCATTAATAGTTCAACTTCCACTGAAATTAAAAAATATTTCAGTACAAATGAGAAGTCAACGACTACAGAAAATAGTTCAGATTCCAGTAATTTGTCTAGAATATCTAATCAAAATGCTACTATAAAGGATGACTTTGGCTATGCCCACGAAGACTCTTTAAACTTAAAAGCCCGTAATGGAAATAACAGTAACAATACTCTCAATGCTTCCGATGAACAGGACAGACTAAATAAATTAAAGCAAGCATCTAGAGATCAAAAGTTGAATGATACTATTATGTTAAAAGCCAAAAATCCAAGTATGACAAATCTGTACACCAATCTAGTTAACAACAGATCACCAATAACAACCCCTGAAAGAGCCTCTTTCAAAAATAATTTGTTTTCTGGAAGAAACCTTAACAATTTGGAAACTTCAAATGTTAGACCGAACTCAACTGGGCCCATTAAGAGAAGCTCTAATAACAACAACATTAGTTCAAATAGCATTGCAGCCAACTCTTTGTTGAAGATAGCAACTATGGCCAAAAATAATGGCTCACCAGTGGCAGCCCAAAAGAATAATGAAACTGATTTTAACGATTTCAACTCTTTTCTGAAAAGTGATACTCTCAAAGAAGACAAGGATTCAAGAACACAGCAGAGATTGTGGCTTCAAAGGGAGAACTCGATATTGGACTTGTCCACAGATCAGTCAAGAAGTAAATTTGACTCCATATTTCAGCCTTTTTCTGTTGATGCAAAAAGAGACTTTGAAAACATTGCCAAGGAGTACAATAGCATTAAAAGATTTGGTAATCCGTTGGTTGAAAACTTGAAGAAGATACAATCACTTTTGGAAATAAACACAGATAACAAAACAGCATCGGAATCAAAGTTATCTATTTCAGATAGAACCACAAAGACAGGCTCAAATATGACATCACTGTCTAACTTTAATGTTAACAATACTCAATCAGTGAAGTCTTATAACAACTCAGTTGGACAGGATGGTAAACAAATGAGCAATAAAAACATGGATGAGAATTCTTACGATTTGATTTTAGCAAAAATTTGGGACACTGAAGCTAAAAAAATGATCAACTTCAACCAAAATGTATTTCAAGAAAACACCGCTAATCTTCATCAATCATCATCTTTCTTAATGAGACATAACTCCAGTAATGGATATTTTAGAAATAGTCCAAGAACACTGAACTCAGCCAACAGCCATAGATAGCCAAATATATAGACATAGATATTTTAAATTTTGTAGTTTGATTTTTTGGCTTCCTTGAATAACTCTTTGGTAAACTTAGCCCATTGGTCTTCATCGTTGTCTTTCATCTCTTTATATTTTTCATACAATACAAAAGCTGCATACGCATCCTCATAAGAGTCATGGTTGTTATCTTGTATAGATTGTCCAAACATTTTGTGGAAAAGATACTTTAGTGATAACAATCTCCCACCATTCCAATAGATTTTAGCAGTGTCTATAACTTGGTCATCTGGAACCTTTATGTTGATACCTGTGAAATCTGACTTCAAGCCATGTCCTATGATTGTACAGTTTCTTTTAATTAATGTCCAGAACTTTCTAAACGTTTCTTGTCTGTAATGCAACTTCTTCTTGGACTTTCCATATTCCAAGTCTCCTGGTAATATACCTGAATATGCTGTGACATAGTCTTCTATATTCTTATGGTGACTAACATAATCATCAAACAAGATTTTCATTTTGTCACCATCTTTTTTAATCACTGTTAATCTAGCCAAAACTCTGATGTCAGGTTTCATGATCTTCACAACACCATTAGGCACAATTTCCTTTTTCATGTAGCTTTCGACAACATACTCTGAATCCATAGCAAGCTTACTATAAGGTTCAATTTTTTCTCCAAAGAAGATTTCATCCTCTTTTTCAAGCATCTCATAGTCAATACCGCTAGTTATGCTAACATCTTCATCGCAGAATTTGGCTTGAGTATAATTCATCACTAATGGGTACTTTGTGGACAAGTCAAACACCTCCTGATCTGAGACTTTTGAAACAAAATGATCATTGAATAGGTACCATCCATCGTCCATCTTGTTCATACTAATTTGATTTTTTTGGGGGCCATCAATCTCAAAAAGCACACCTGTTAAGTAGAACTTGGTGGATTGCGAGCAGTATTTTGGAATAACATCATCATCAAATACTTTGTAATAAAGCTGTGGGGAGATTTTGGACACAGCAACTTCAAATTCGGATACCAACCAATTTGGGTTCTTGGCTGTAATTTCATTGAATTCGTGATCATTTATCTCATTCTTGATTGTCAACACTTCAGTATTTATAGTCTTGATGTTCTTTTTAACCTTTTGTATTTCTTTGGATAAGTACACATCTATATGATTAATAATGTTCTTTTGATGCTTGGAAATGGCGCTGTTGTTATTGTTTCCTGGTTTCGTTGCTATTTTTTTCTTTCCAGTTGATGCAGTAGTTATATTCAGGTTGATAATACTGTTTTCAAATGTTGATGTGTACTCTGAATTGTAAGCAGAAAACTCCTTGAATAGAATGTCCACAAGATTGGCATATGTTTCATAAACATCTTGGCACAATGGCTCCATAACAGTGTAGTTCTGCCCATGGAAATATTCAAGGTGCCCTAGCAATATTCTGGCATCAAAGTATGTCGATTTTTGCATTGAATCAATCATGTACCCAAATTCGTGAATCAATAAGGGCTTTTTTTGCCAAGGAACTTTACAGATAAAATGCTTAATCATTTTGTATAAGACAGGATTATTGATTATCATCTGTAAGATGGTATTGAAGTTAATACTTTCATTGACAAAACTGTTTTCTAAGATGACCGGTAAAAGACCACAATAATTGGTCTGGTTGAACTTGTCTAACATATTTTCATCTGGAGTTAACTTTTTAGATTTTTTAGCTGGATCGAAAGCAGAGCTATCTTTCTTGGAATTATCAGGACTGTTCTTTTTAATAAATATATCCAAGTTTAATTCCAACTTTCTGTATTGTAAAGGAGGCCCATTCATTAGATGTTGGAAATCTTCTGAAGTTTCAAGAACATTTTTTTCAATGACCTTTAGCAGAGCTTCACATGGAATTGTTTTGGTAAATCTTTGAGATGTGGATCCTTTTACAATTTCCGTTAACAGTTTAAATTCTGTGAACAGCTTATGTCTTAGTGTACCAGCAGGATCATTTTCCAAAGAATAATTTTGGCTCTTCAAAAAATTTTCAAAGTTATTGAAATCAATGAGTTCAGTATTGATTTTATATTCTGTACCTGCCGTGCTCTCGTATGCAGCAAATTGATTTTTAATTTTTTTTGCATACGTTGAGGAACTATCAATATCTGATTGATCAATTTCAGATGCCTTAATGTGCATATACTCAATGTATTGTAATGATGATTTTGCATTAAAAGAAGTCGTTTCTTTACTAACATGATTTAGACTAATTGGTGATTTATCTAATAGGACCCCATAAACAGAAGTCAGCTTATCCAAATTATCTTTTGATACATCACCCAGTATATCCACCGGGGAGTTATGAGAAGCATGTTGTAAAAACCTTTTATTGACGTTGTAATTACTAATAGCCAGTTTTAATTGTTCAAAGGTACCTTTATCGAAGTCAGTGTCAAAAAACTCAACTTTTTGATTCTGATGAGACATATCGTGAATAATTATCAATTTGTCCCCCAATGGAGTCAAACCCATGTAATCGTAAGGCTCATTTTTTGTCAACAAGTTATAGAAAGTTGCTAAATTATCAGTTGCCAGACGAATCATGTTGGATCTCCATGCATGATCATTGACATTAAAAACACCAGCCAACCCCCTTTTCTTGTTACCGAAATATATTAAGCTGTTATTGGAGTGATCCATTTCTATAACATCTGGATTTAGTTTTTCTTTTGGATTAGCATTTACAAAAAATATCTCCTTTAAAATTTTATTGGTATTGTATTGATAAATGATAATTCTCTTTTCGGTTAATATAAAAATAGAGCCATTCTTAATCTTATAATCTATCACATAATCATCAGCGGTAGATTTGTTTTTGATGGAGAAAGAAGAAACCAGAACATTTTTAATAGGGTCAACAATGTCTATGCTAACATTGTCATCCAATAAAAACAATAAATTGTCTGAGATATTTGTGATTACTGATGGGGTTCTTATCTTGGTAATTCTCTTTTTTTTATATGAAGCAGAAAAATCCAATCTTCCAACAATTTCATTTGTAGCTGTATCAACATATAAAAGTTGATCAGTATTGACACCTCCTACAGCAATCAAATTAGGTAGACCAATTATAGGAGCCAGGCAAGTTAAGTATCCATTTTTAGGTTGATTCGTAAAGCTGTTTTTGTTAAAAGCACCATTGTTTGGAGAACTCAACAAAAAAGGATGTGTTATTGGATTTAAACAACTAATAATTGTACCTTTTCTATCTGAGATATTAATATTGTAACCATCAACAATTGTAACAATACATTTGTCAAGGGTGAGAATATCGGTTATTAGAGTTTTTTTTTTACCTTTGTAAAATTTAGCATTTAAATCATCACTGGTATTAGTGGCGTAGTTTTCAACCAAGTCTAAAGGTAAAAATCCATTCAGTAAGGGCAGTTCTGCATCAAAAAAGTCATTATCCATATAACCTTTATGCAAAGAACTAGAATCATTTTTAAGCTTCCAGTATGGTTTAACACTGTGTCTTGAGTATAGTTTCAGATCAGCAGACTGTGTAGATAGGTTGTATCCACCAAGGCTGTAGGTGTCATCTGCCATCCAAAAAGTGTATGATTGATGCTTTAAATCAGATGATTGCTCAATGGCTACATTTTTATCAAGTACAATAGGTGTGTTGTGAACATTGAGATTGGCAAAGTTATTAGTAGATAGTTTGTTGCTCATTTCTACAAGCTTTAGTTCATTTATATTAATAGGTAGTTTTTATACCAACTCTGTATATTTTGGTTTTTGATCTTTTTCGAATATGATTAATGGAGTCTTCAAGTTTAAACCTTGAAAAAAGTGTAGATTGAGCACCGATTGAGTTTACTTGCTTCGTATTCATGTTTTTTTCTCTTTCTGAAAAAAAAAAAAAAAACAAAATAAAATAAGTTCGGCAAAAAATTTTCCATATTGCGTATACAGCAATTTCGCCGTAGAAATGAAAACGATGCCTACAATAAATTTTCAAAATATCTGATAAAGCATCAGATCAACCAGAGTTTCATTAACTGGATTCATTCCTTTAAAAACATAAAAACAAGTATAGCAAAAGGTTTAAAACATCTAGCTGAAGATGACCACTGATAAATCATACGATCTTAATATTTTCCAGTCTAGTATTATTCAACAGTGTAAAATATATAAAAGAAAGAATGAAAAAGAGCACAGTTTAACTTACTGGTTGTCAAAAAACGATACAATACAAATATATCAAGTGATTGAGTCTAAGGCAGTTCTAATCAAGCAGATAAATAAAGTCTTTCAGAATTATAACGAAGAAGTTACGGACATAAACATATGTGGCTTGAAAATTTTTGATGATCTGGATAAAGTTGTTTTGTTTGGAAGAGATGTGTATACGATAATCCCACTTTCAAACATATTTGAATCTCATATCACATACATTGAATGCAAAGACTTGGGCAATCATGTTGTCAGCTGTACTTATTGGATTACTGATGTTGAACTTTGTGAAAACAAGAGCTATGTGTTAACGTGCTACAATGAAATATTAATTCATGATCTAACGACATTGAAACTTCTGAATAGAGTCAAACAAAATAAGCTGAGCTCAATCTCATATAAGGGTTACTTAAAACTGAAAAACAAAAAACTTTTGGTAGTATCACCTTCTGTGTTAAACGGATGTTTGCTATGGACATACAACATTGAAAAGGAAGAAATAGTAGACTTGTATAAGCTTGCTGATGATTCTCATCAAGGTATCATATTTGATGCATGTATTGACAATGATTTCAAGTTTTTGATAACTTGCTCAGATGACAGATCAATCAATCTGTATGATTTCAAAACAGGGAAACTACTTCAAAAACTATATGGACATGTTTCTAGAGTTTGGAAGGTTAAATTTATGTACAAAAACGATGGAAAGTCATTATGGGGGATTCTCAGTTGCTCTGAAGATTGCAAGTTTATTACTTGGAAGTTTGAAAATGATGAAACAAATTTGAAGAAATATGGATCTCATGAAGTTACACAAATAAAGAACTGTTGGAATGTTGATTATTATGACGATCAAGTTCTCTCATGCGGTAATGATGGTAGAGTAAAACTTACATTTATAACCATTGATGAAGAGACACCTGCCAAATCCCTAAAAATAGGTTTGAAAAAACGAGAAATGATAAAAGAAGTTATTAATGTTGATGAAGATGATTTTATTATGTTGACAAACAATGGAGATAGGCTATACACTATCTCCAACGATAACTCAACTGACGTTACCTGTGATGATATAGAAATAAACTCCTTTGTGAAGATTATAAGTTTGAATCACAATAAAATGTTCTTTGCCATAGATAAAGGAAACAATCTTATACTAATGCAAAAAACAGATAGGATTAAAAAAATTAAGGAGTTTCTTATTTCAGACGTTACAAAGATCTTATCATTAATATTAGTGAGCCAAATCAATAATAACAAAGTTGCGTTCATTATCGATACTCCTACCAAAAACGACGACTTTGTTTTGTATTCTTTTGATTTTGAACTACTTGAGATCAAGAAATTGTATGGATATAGTAAAATAATTAAGGACACCAAACAGCCATTGATTGTTACTTGTGGTTACTATAGAGAATATGATCACTGTTTAATGGTTGGTACGCTCAATGGGAGACTGATATGTTATAGTAATGGCAATGTTTCAAAAGGTATAACTTTTAGTGAAAATGCTATTACTAAAATAAGCGAAACTGTGTTGCAATCCGAGACCAAGGATCCACTGTTGCTGGTTTCAACTCGTTCCCAGTATGGATTGATAAATGCAGAGTTAACGGTAAAAGCATTTAGTAATATAACCACTTCTAAAATTGATAATATCGAGTATAGTTCTTCTAGTGGCTTTGTAATGAACACTATAAAGGACGGGTATTTCTTAGAAATCAATGAGTCTAAAAATATGATTTTAAGTCAATATAAATTACCAGAAAATTTGAAGACAGTTTTCACAGGAAAAAATAAATGGGTTGCATGTGTTTATACCAAAGATGGTAATACTTACATTAAAATTCAAAAAATCAAAACCCAAAAGGATATTTTAATTCATGAGGGGACACATGGAAGAGAAACAAGATGTATAACTGTCTTGGAAGATGATGGTGATACAGTCAGTTTTGTCACAGGTAGTGAAGACACAACCTTGAAATTGCACACATTCAGCAGATCAGCCAATCCATGTGCAAATAGTCAATTAATGACTTATAGAGGACATGTATCTGGGTTACAAACTAGTGGAAAAATTAAGCTAAGGAATGGTAAGGAGTTATTTTTGAGTACTTCAGCCAAAGAGGAGCTGTTTATGTGGTCATTTAACAGTGTTTTGGATAAGGCCATCAACAGAAAAAGCACTTACATGGATTTAGTATGTAAATTACCCACAACCAGAGATTTGAAGAAGAGCAACAACTATACTATCAACATTGAGCTTAGAGTGACGTGCTTCAGTTTTGATAGTAAGCGGAATATTTTGTACACATGCTATTCTAATTCGATGATAAGAAGCTGGAAGATTGATTGCAACAGCAATAACACTGAATACAAGGTCACTCTCATCAATGAAACCTTTTATAAAAAATGTAGTATATTTGATTGTGTACTGATGAACGAGTATTTTGTGCTGGGTACCAGTGAGGGTATTATTGTGTCATATAAGGTTGAAGAAGAAAAGCTGCTATTAAAAGATTGTTTAAAAACTCATCAAAATGGAATCATGAGTATTGAAAATATAAAAGATGATTTTTTAGTTACTGGAGGAGATGATAATGCAATATGCTTAACTAAAATTGATAGATCAACAGGTATTTTTGAAAAATGTTGTGAAATTGAAAATGCTGCTAATTCAGCCATAAGCAATGTTATGAAAATAATTGATGATACATTCATATTCACTTCAATAGATCAGCTGATAGGAACTTATAGAATAGACTTTTCCAAGAACAAATTGAATAGACAGAAAAAGTTCTTTACAAACATTGCTGATACACAAAGTATAGACATATCCTATGATTTAATCTTAATAGGTGGTTTAGGGTTATCTATATACAAAGAACTTATATAAAAGTCACTGATTTTTTGATGATGGAGAAACAAATTTATAGAATATAGCAAAGCCTACTATTGAGTTTGCTTATGTCTAGGGGATGATTTGCAGAGAACTTTTAATTTACCCTTTCTGGTTACAAAGTAACAATCAGGACATCTTTTCTGAAGAGATACTTTAGTTTTGAAGAGTCTTGTAGAAGAAACTTTTGAAGTAGCAGTACTGTTATCAATGGATTGGATATATTGTTTTGAGTTGTTGGAGATAAGTCTGATATTAGTATTTTGAACTTCAGGAAGTATAGCCCTTTTTAGACTAGAATTAAAATTATGGGGTAATCTGGTAATAAATCTGTTAAACATATTTAGTATAGGGTATTAGTGGGTAATGGTATGGTGATAATAAAGTGTTTATATGGTTTGTTTTATCATTGATTATTTACTAGAGAAAAGCCTAATAACGTTATTATATTAACAGTTAACAGATTTGAAAAAGAAAGAAAAAATTTTACTTTTTTGTAGTTCTATGGGTTGAGATGTTTTGTCTCTATAAAAGGCAAAAAAAAAAAAAGAAGCTTTTTCGGTTTATGGCGGGTAAAAAATATGGCCGTCTAATGAAGTATGAATATAATAACGTGAGCTACGATTAAAAGAAAGCCCAATTCCGTTATCAAATTGAAACGTGGATTGAATATGGATGACATTATTGAACGGTAAAAACATATTTAGATATGATGCATATTTGTTGAAGAAATAAAATATAAGATGATAATGTACCTTTAGTCTATGCCATCGCATTCAAGGCTTTTTATTACTTACACTTTTTAAAAAAAAAGTAGCGATACTATTCTCTATCCAATTGAACGCGTTAATTTTTGTTTATTTTTTGTTGGTGATGATTTTAAGAAAAATGTACTTATAAACCAAACAACATGAATCCATCTTTGAACAACCCTGATGCTGGGAAAAATAGAGTGAATAAAAACTACAACACCAAAATTAACTATTCTCAGAATGATAATATCCCTGCTGCTATTATGGAAGAGGATGAGGTAGATCTGGAAAACAACATATCTGTATCCAATGTCAGTAACCTGTTTCAATCGAAAATTCTGGACATGTCCATTGTCAACAGATCCCAGCAGAGACTGTCTCCCATTCACATAAACAACAGAAAGTACCCCATAATAGACTACATAGGCACCAACAGCAATAACAACAAATTAACAGATAGATCGTTGATCATAGGCTCACCAACAAAAAAATTGAGCATACTTGAAAAGAGTAATATTCCTGAAGACTATAAAGGTCCGTTACTAAATATCTTCGAGAAGGCCAATCTTAATTACTTTGAAGAATTGCCTGAGTTTTTTGAAAAAGACAACAACGATTATTTAGTGCCTGTGGATTTCTACAAAAGAAACTCAAATATAAAACTATTTATTAATCAAAGTGATTTAGATAGCATAAGCCAAGAAACTGTCTACAACAGCTTATACACAAAAACACCTCTTTTAGAGATTGACAGGTTTATAATCAATGAGCTAAATTCTAAGCTGGAGATGTCTTACACCAACTTCCAAAAGATACTAAATGATTACAATAATGTTGAAAATATAGATAAATTGCCATATTTATTGAAAAAATTTGAAAACGGTAAATACCAAGACGTGATGAACACAGATAAGTTTGTAAAGATTCTGAACATAATAAAGGACAACTGTGACTTGGAATCTGAAAAAGTCTGGCTTAATTGGAGAATTCAGCAACTGGATGGGATATGCTTGGTCCTAAGAGATAATTTGAAAATGGTTGAAGAGCAACAAAGGGAATTAAACTTTTTCAAGAACAAATTGGAAATGATAAGCTTTGAATTGAGCAAGCTGAGGAAGTTAAGTATTCTGAAAAAAGATAAAATCATGACTGTCAATGAAAGTAATGAAAAAAGTATCCATGAAAAGTATGAACATGAAAAATGGAATTTAAAACGATCGATACTGATTAAGAAATATGATGTTGACATAGGTAATTATGATGATATGAAGAACCCAGAAAAAAAACAGAATTTGGTTCAAACATTAAACGAATGCTTAAATAAACCCCAGTCTAACAGTAAAGTGTTTACCTCATTTGAACAAAATCCTAAGAAAATAGTCCTTTCTGATGTTAATGTAATTGATGCTTACTTTTCGAGTCATAAGCACAAAGTAATTTCTAATAAAGAGTTGATACATGAAGATGGCAACACAATAAAAACAATAGAGTTGGAATTCAAGTATTTGCCACACCATATTGTTCAAACAAATATTGATGGAGACGAGATAGTGAAAATAACAACAATAAGGAAAACAGACATATACATAAACAATGATAAAGCAAAAATATGGAGGTTTTTGGAAACAGAGGACAATATTAACGTAGAAACTGATGTCATAGAAAGAGATACAATCATTGCTAAAGTAGATTATTTGAAGGAAATCATGGACTTATACAAACGATTGGTCGATGGGTATGTGGTATTAAACAGGCTATTGAACTGGAAAATTGATGACAACCATTTCAAAGGAAATGTGACATTCAACAGATTCAACGGTAAAATTGTCTTCAAGATAAGCTTCAGAAAGTTCAAGATGGTAATACTGGACAAGTACAATTTGCTGAGAGATCTAAGCTTGGAATCAATTGCTGATGAGGAAGATGAGTATGTTAAGATAAACTTCATTAACAGTGACATTGGAGTCAATGGGCTCTGGAAAGATGAACTGCCTTTATTCTTTAAGGATATCTTAGGATGGTCCATATAAACTGATCGTCTGTGTTTGAACCTTCTATATACTTTTAAAAATTTGTAGCGGATTATTAAAAGCGTAAGGAAAATTTTTTTGCTTTTTGGTGTATGTTTTTTTTTTTCTTTTTTTTTAGGTTCTGCAAGTAAACAGATTTGTTACATATGATGATCATTTTGAATATCGTTTCACCTTTAAATTATATATATGACAGAAAACCTATATAGCATAACCATCTACTATTTACAGATTTGAAATGTTTAATACTTCCACTGTAGGCACAAACAATCAAGGGTCAACTGGTGTAGGGAGCTTAGGATTTACACCTGGATTATTGCAATCAACACCTACGGGACCAAGCACCAGCAACCCAGTCAACTCTGCATTACCAAATATGTTTCAGAGTGTCAAAAAGGCAGACACAACAACAGGATTATTTGGGAACAAAGCATTGAACTCCCCAACACTCAACACACAGCCTGTATCATTCAACAGCAAGCCAGTCCTTCAATTTCCAGCATCAACACAAAGCAACATAAGTCAGCATGCACCAAGTACACAATATGAGGGTATTGGCGTGTATGGTGTTCAAGCAAACCCATTGACAATGACTGTAGGCCAGCAGATGCCACCGGCCTTGGTTACTACAAAGGCAAAGACAGCTAAGCAAAAAAGATTGAATTTGAATGAGATATTCCTTAAAACCATACATAACCACCACTATTTACAAAGTAACAGAAGCATCTCATTACAAAGAAGGGACAACCATGAGAAAAAGGTTCAAAAGGATATGAAGTATGGATTGAAAAATAAGGATCTGAAGAAATTGGACATAAACAAGGATAAAATCCAACAAGTCAAAGACAAACTCTTCAAGAAGGAAGCTGTGCCTTCAGGAACGGCTGATGAAGCCAAAACCCAAGCAAAGCTGGAAGAGCTGTTTGGTGATAAAGGAGCTTCTGACGTGGAGGAAGATGACAATGATGGGTATTGGTGTCATCCTGACATAAGGGAACTAATGACCTTTACAGATGAGGAGTTGGTTCAAATAGATAATTTCACCATAGGAAGAAAGGACTGCGGGAACATCAGATTTGTCGAGCCCATTGATTTGAACCACTTAGCAAAGCCGTCATTAAAGGAAAACCTGTTTGGAAGAATAGTCAATTTCAATGAAGCTGAAAACACTGTTGAGGTTTATCCTGATGAATACTCTGAAATCAAGCCAAACATCGGCGAGGGTTTGAACGTCAGAGCCATAATAACATTGTTTAATGTTGAATATGATAAGAAGAAATACAATCTGAATGAATTTATAGATCTTTTGAAGAGCTTCCCTGACAATGAGTTCATAAGTTATGATCCATTTAGTAAGATTTGGATTTTCAAGGTTAGACACTTTAGTAAATATGGGTTAGTTAATGATGAGGATAAATCCAAGTATAATGGAGTTAGAAATATCTTCCAAAGCAAAGTTGTTAAGCCATTCAATCTAGCCAGTAGGGCACCAAGGGAAAATGTCTATTTACAACCTGGATATTTAGACACTAATGCTAAGGAAGTTGAAGAAAAATCCAAAAATCTAGACTCTTACACGTCTAGTGTATCTGTCACTAACTCATTGAAACAACAACTTTTAGCAAACCCAAACATCATCAAGCAAATGGCTTATGAGCCCATGAATGTTGATGCGGAGGACATTCAGGAATTAGTCAAGGATAATATCAACAAAAACTTTGAATACAGCGATGACTTGATCAATCAGTTGAAATTTGCCAATGGATCCATCTACAATAAAATCCAATTGAAAAAGGACTTGCTGAGTATAAATTTGGAGAGGGAGGAATACTTTGATAAGGGAGAGAATCTATCCGTGTCCATTGATGAAGATATTGATGTTGATATCAATGTGGATAGTCAAATAACCAAGAAAGATGAAGAGTTATTGAGGGATTTGAAGGATTCATGTACCTTAGAGAACATTGGTGAGATTCCAGTGAAAGTTAACAAGACAACTTTGAAATTTATTGATATTAAGGAATACTCCGTAATTTTCCAAATCTTTGGCATATTGTTGGATGAAGAAAGAGAAACCAGATTCAAGAAATTATTTGCATTTATTAACAGCTACTGTATGAACAAGTTGGCTAACCTGAAGATAAGTTCTAAATACAAAAACATTCTCAAGCACTTGTGTTTCAATGATGTAGAGGGAGCTGTGGAGTTATCTCTCAAGTACGAGTTCAATCACCTTCCTTCAATCATCTCCTTATTAAACACCATAACAAAATCAAGAGAAATCAATGATAGTATGAAGAAAATTGCCGAGGAGTGTATCAGATCCAATGATGACGAAAACTTATTACCGATTTATAGAGTGTTGGCCAATGATGAGGCCTTAATATATGAGAAAAACAGTTTATCGTTGAATGATATTGATTCTGATATGTTAATTTGTATGAGATTAATGTCTGTTATGAATTATAAGGTTCTTGCTGATCATGATGAGATCGATGAAGTGTTTAAAAAGTATATCACCCATTTGACAGGCGATTGTGTTGTTGAAGATTCCTTGTTGAAATGCTTGAAAATCTATGCGGAGATGGATCAATTAAAGACAGCCGAAGTTATTGAGAAGGATAAAGTCTTTGAATCCTTTGTCTTTTTCAGCTTATTGAAGTACAGTTATGATCAACATGAAATAGATTACGATTCCTTGATTATTCGTTACCAAGATGAACTGGATTTCAATGGTGTTTTAGAAAACATATTCTTGAGTTTGTTCATATCGAACGATGAAAATAGAAACGATGCTATCAAGACAATCATAAGAAACAACATGGATGTGGTTATTGAAAACAAAGATTTTTTGATCAATGATTTGCAAGTCAACTCCAACTTGGTTTATACATTATTGGCTGATTACTACTCCAAAAATGGCCAAATTGTTTTGGAAATGAACAATCTTTTGAAAACCACTAACAATGGGGATAGAATCATTTCCTCATTTTTGAACAAGACTGGTCCTTATATGGTTTTCAAGAATAAAATCAATGAGCTATTAGAAATGTTGAATATCTTTGGCAATCCTAAACGTAATGATAGTTTGGAAACATTGAAGGTATACTTGGAGTACAAAATAGGGAAGCAAAGGGACTTGAAAATGCTAAGAAGATTAGTTGAAAAAATAGAACTATTTCAAACAGATAAGGAGGAATTCAAAAGTCATTTGTACAAATTTGTTATTGAACAATATATGCTAAATTACAATACGGATGAAGATCTTCTACCTAAGGAATTGATTCAATTTATTAATAATTTACATGTTGAAAATGAAAATATGAACAGTTATTTCCAAAAGGTTATATCATCAACTACTAATATTATATAAATGAAGAATAGATCTTTTTCTTTTTAAAAAAAAAAAAAAAAACAAAAAACAAAAAACAAAAGTTTAATAATCACATTGATCTAGTAAAAGATCACCCATTTTTATAAGTGATTTTGTGGCATCGCTGTCTGGGAAGTTGTCTATGAATGATTCACCTTGATCACAGCAGATACCTAATCTAGGATCAATAGGAAGCTTGCCCCAATAGGGGATGTTGAACTCTTCACAAAGAGCTTGCCCACCACCAGTGGTGGGTTTGAAAATATCTGTTGATTTGTTACAGTTGTTACACACAAAGCCGGACATGTTTTCCACAAGGCCAAGGATTTTGATGTTGACCTTTTGACAAAAGTTAATTTCCTTTCGGACATCGTTCAGAGCAACCTCTTGGGGAGTGGTGATGATGATGGCACCTGTTACTGATTTTGTCTTGTTCAGCAATTTGTTTATAAAGATATGCTCATCTGAGGTACCAGGGGGCGTGTCTATAATGAGAAAATCCAGGTCTGACCATTGTGTATCTTTCAAAAATTTCTTGATGATTTGTTCCTTTTTGCTTGATTTCCAAATAATGGGTTGGTCAACTGATGGAAGAAGGTATTGGATGGAGATGGAAGCAAAGTTGTCTTGGATGTAATGAGGAATCAGACCGTTGTTTGAGTTATGAAGCTGGGCATTGTTCTCATCGTTCATTGTACCAATCATCTTGGGGATTGAAGGGCCCGTTATGTCCAAATCCAGCAATCCTATGTTCATGTCAGGATCAGATGAGAGCAAAAAAGATAATAGGGTAGAGAATGTCGATTTTCCAACCCCACCTTTCCCACTTAGAACAAGAACTTTGTTTTTGATGTTTGAAAGGTTGTCTTTTATGAGTTGAATATCTGGATCTTCAACATTTTTTGCTTGATTTGAAGAGCAAAATTGTTGATAGTTGCAGGTGTTACAAGCGCTTGACTGTCCAGCATCTTCAGATTCAGGACCTGGACAGTGCAAAGGTTCATCCTTGATAACACTAGAAGTCATTTGATATGGTGTGATTATATGATAGCACAAAGAATGGATATTACTGGGTTTATTGTATATATTTAAAGTATCAATCATAAATGTGTGCCTTATGTAATTTTTGTGTAATTTTCTTTTTTCAAGGTTGGACATTTTGTGGGTGTGTCTACACGTGACCACACCAGATTTCATTGATGCTTTTTTAAATTTTTTTTCTTTTTTTTTTTTTCCCACCCATTCCGCCCCTCCAAGATGAGAACACCGGCTCTGTCAATCATTTTGAACACAAACCGTTGGATTATTACCTAAGTATATCCGTATTCACAAAAAATAAAAATAAAAAAAAAATTTTATTTTTTTTTAAAAAAATCCTTCTTTTTTCCCCCTTTTTTTCCCGTTGGAAGAATATACATTTTTTTTGTTTTTACAAATTATCTACAGCCCACTTGATTCCATATGGCTTGAATCAGTGCCCTCATTCAAACTTTTATGTTTTTGTTCCATCTTAACAGCTTAAACTCTTTGAACATATCCTTGTTTTCATTTATACACAACAGTTTTTGTTTCGTATTGTTTAAAGTATTAAAAAAAGAAATGTTTCTTTTCTTTTCTTTTTTTTTTCTTTTTTTTTTCTTTTTTTTTTCTCGATACATGGCTTTGGACAAGTTGAATATATAAATGAATATGTTACATTTATAAACACAACCACTTTTTAATAAATTATATACAACACCAACTTAATTACTCTAAAGAGCAAATTTGGTTATGCTTTTTGATCTATCTTCTTGAACACACCTTTTGTTTTCACCAATAGAATAAACACTTTATTGATAATTTATTTTTTTTTTTTTTTTTTTTTTTTTGATAACCTTTTAATATTCATCAAGTTCCTTCCATTTTAATTTTCTTATAACTGTTCTTTTTATAGTTATAAAATGAATAACTTCAATTCATATCCGAACAATCAATTCATGAATGTTCCTGATGGCAGGATATCACCCTTATCAGCCATTATACAAAACAGTCAAAATCATTTGAACTCCCAAAATAACCACATATACAGCAGCATTATTTCAAACCATTACAATCCTCAAAGCAATTACAACCAACAAAACAATTATAGACAAGAAAACCCAATACAGAATTATTACACTTATCAATACAGCCCATTGTATTCTGATTCAAACACTGCAATCAACACTCATTACCATTCTTCACAAGCATTATCTTCTGAGGTTCTAACCCCTATAGATTATTCAAATCACCAACCAACAAAAAATGATGATTTCTTTGATGAAAAAAATACTAAAAAAAGCAACGAACTATCAGAACTATCGGATTTATACGGAATAGATGTCTCATCAATCCAAGGTGACCAAATTCCAACAAGAACCATTCTTTTATCGAACATCCCTGCAACTACATCTGCAAAAACAATATTAAATCATGTGAAAGTGGGTATCATTCAACAGCTATTGATTATTCCTTCTGATTCAAGTAATGGTACCATAACAGCAAAGCTTTCCTTTTTAATTTTAAAACACAGTGTTGAGTTTTATTGTGATGCGCTGTTGAAAAAGCTAACCATAGACAAGAACAAAATCAAAATTGAGTACACAGATGAAGTTCCTCAAGGCCACCTTACAAAAAAGCTGTTGAAACTGCCTCATTACAAGCCTACAAGAAACCTATTCATTGCTGGTTTTTACAACATAAACGAGGAAACTTTACACAGAAGATTGGTCACTGATCTATCATCGTTTGGTTCCATAGACATCATCAAAATCATCAAAGAAAAGGGTATAGCATTTGTTCACTTTTTGGACATTGAGGACTGTATTCAGGCGTTTTTATCCGTGAATTCATACTCTGAGTTTTATGAAAACAAAAAAATGGGCTTTGGCAGAGACAGATGTGAGTTTGTTACAATTACTGAAAGATACAATGCTACAGTCTCTACCAAGGCCACCAATGAATATGGTCTTCAGGTCAAGGACCCTCAGAACGATTCACAATACTTCACCAACTCTGATGGTAGGGTTATGAAGAAAATTCCTATTCCACTGTCCACATACCTGAACGCAATGGACAATTTCCCTTTAAACACACCCTTTATGGAGGTTCCCGAAAAGTGTCCCTATGTTCCGATAAAGAATGAAAACCTCAACAACAGAAACATCTTTATTGGCGGGCTGCCTTTGAACACCACACTAACCACCATTTGTAACACTGTTAGAGGTGGCAGCCTTGAAAAGATCAAGCTAATAAAGGACAAGAACATTTGTTTTGTCACCTTTTTGGAAAGCCAAGCGGCATTAGCCTTTTATGAATATTACCAAAACAACGACTTTGTCATCAACAAGAAGAAATGCATCATCAAGTGGGGCAAGCACTCAGGTCCCCTGGATCCTTTGTTGAAACTGGCTGTTTACAAGGGCGCTTCAAGAAACATCTACATCGGAGGTGTCAAGTCAAATAAGAACAAAGACTCATTCACTTGGTCAAACATCAAAAAGACATTCTCAAAATTTGGTGAGGTTGAGCAAATCAACTTTTTGACGGAAAAAGGCTGCTTTTTTGTCAACTTTGCCTCTATCCAATCTGCTGTTGAGTGCTTGGATAAGTTAAGAGACGATCCTTTGTATAAGGATTTACAGATGAATTACGGTAAGGACAGAGTTGGTAATAAACGTCGAGACTAAGACTTTTCATATTTTTTTTTTCCTTTTCTTTTTTTTTATTTTCATTTTATTTAATCTCTTTTTAAAAAATATATATATGACCAAAATTAATCTTTGTTATTTTTTCAATTTGCCATTATATACACATAACCTTCATTAAATAGCATGGACAATCAGCTTCCCATCTAAACCTGAAGTGATCAAGTTTCCTGAATCAACAGTCAAGTCTGTGATGGCCATGACATGGGCATCGTTGGATACAGGGCCCTCTGTTTTGTTGATACCCTTGGAATCCATGTTCTTGAACATTTTCAATGCTTCAATACCACTGGCAAACTGTTCCTCATCATCATTCTTTAATGGGGTTTCCTGCTTTGTTGTTGTCAATGCCTTGTGGAACTCCAAGGTCTGGCCGTTGACAGAGTACAGCAATACATTGTTGTTGTAGCCAGCAATGATGAACTCACTATCGGTGATGAACTTCACTACATTAAATGGCTTGAAGCTATTCTGGTCAAAGACTCTGGAAATGGCCTTCCCATTCAAGTTGTCAAACAAAGTGATTGATCCATCCACTTGAAGCAAAACCATCATTTGAGATCTTGTATTTGGGACATAGGCCATGTCACTGATAGGAATTAAATCGTCATTGGGATACCAAGTGGTCAAAACCTTTCCAAATGGGAACTTTTGGCCATATATGGAATCCTTCAAGTCCTCCTTGTTGTCCAAGTGCTTCAAAAATGTGGAGACAGTCAACAGGTTTCCCAAGTTATCGGAGAATGTTATCAATATGTCATTTTCTGGATCCCAACAACACTTCTTCAATGAGTGTCCATGCAGCTGTGTGTCAGGAATGCTGATATGCTTGGAAATCCACCAGTTGATTGATTCATCAAAGTAACATACACCCAGCTGACCCATGTCAGAAGATGTGATGATAAACTTGCTACCACTGGCATTCCACTTCCCATAGTTGATACTTTTTAGAAATCTTGTGGCGACTTGGGATATCTTGTAGGTGTTGTTGGAAGGTGTCAAAACCAGGCACGTTCTATCTTCAGATGTGGTTAAGATGTTTCCTGTTCTTTCATTGATATCCACACTAGTGATGGTTTTGTCATGGTTCTTTATTGTTTCTATTAAGGTTAAGGTGGAGTATTTATAAATCAACAAGATGTTTTCTTGTGACACAACCAAAACATCATTTTTGATACAGAATGATCTAATTGGGGTTTTAAGACTTAGTAAAACTTTAGTCATTATATGTTATATATGTGGATTATATGAAAGTTTTTGGACTTGTTTAATAAGTTTTTTTTAAAATTATAATTAACAAGTTGTGGGAGGTAGGATTTTAATATAGTGTTTATTTTTAACCAAAGGAAATTCAAAACAAAAGCTTAAGAAAAAAAAAAAAAAGTTAGGGTATTCGGAGTTAAAGCGCCTGGTACCAAAAGTCTCTAAGCCCATTATAACTAAAAGCAACAGCATATATTCTTCCAATACAGTTATTATCTGTGATGGATATCCTATTCATTGAATAGCCATATATATAGAAGTATCAAGATATGCAGTCGTTTCTGTTTAGCATTGGTTCCAAGGTTTAAGCATAATCTATGTTTTCTATATTTGAGCCTCTTACTATTGTATCATCATTCAGCACTATGTTGTTATACGAGTCAATGGATATCACTTTTCCAGTAACCTTGTAGTTTTCTATATGCTTGAACGTAATGACAACTTCCTTGTTGATGTATTCTTCATACATGTTGTGATATCTTGTTATTGTTTATCTATATATGCAATCTTTTAAGTGTTAAAATAATTCTTGTATGAGTATTCTAAATTGATTTAATTTAAATTAATAATAGAATTAGAAAATAAGAATAATGTAAAAGACCTATACTTGAATGGTCAGTTGTTGTGTCAGTGTACAAGCTAATAAATGTCTTGTGAGATTGGTGTTTTGTTTTAATTTTCTTTTTGAGTTTCTACTCATTTAGGATCCATGCTAACGCTACCAAGTCTTTAGCTATATACTTCGTAAAGTGGGCGTGTTTTTTACAAATATGGTAGCGAAGTATAAAAAAAAAAAAAAGAAAGTTAGATAATTTGGTATTACCTAATTAGGAAGGTGCTATTACGATTCATCCTTCCTATAAACTTCAGTCAGTAACGTTTCTTTTTATTAGTGCTTGTACCATAATTTTTTAAAAGTGAAAAAATAAATAATTAGCATCTTAAATTAAATTTTAAATATAATATTCTTTGATCAATACATTTAACAATGAATACGTCTTTGATTAGCATATTATCTATAATACGTAATCATCAGACCGTCACAAACCTTTACTCTTGCTAATTCACTACCAAGCAACAGCTATAATTGCAGAGCACAACATTCCTCTTTTACTGAACAAAACAAGCAACACTCTTCTCTAGCAATGAAATTCCTTATTTCTTTAGATAACCATAAACTATACAACATATCACTAAACACAAAAACAGATGACAGTTCACAAGATGAATTTAACAAGCCGCTAATCATCAAGGACACTATACTAAACGATGTAAAAAGTAAAATTATCCATATGGAAAAAATCAACAACAAGATAGTTCTTGTTTTAGAAAACGGAAGCATTATGTTTTATGACTATTCCTTTAAGTCTACTAATAATAATCCTGAGTTTATAGAATACAATATGATTGGTCTTGATAACTTGTTACAGACCATTGAAATCAAATTCAATGATGAGCTTATTGTAACTTCCAACAAAGCTAATAAAAAGTCTAAAAAGCCTATACAATTTAACACCTCAAACATATCTAACAAAGACATTGAAACAGACAAAATTCTAACATCATCTATCAAAATCATTGACAATTTGCTTTTTATCCCTATCAGATCAGGTTTATTGACTTTCATAAACTTAGATGATTATACCGTTTTCGATCATCAAATAAACGCTCCTTTGAGTTTCATTCAAGTTATCCAAAGTGATAAACAAGAAATCAAATTTACTGCTGGTGGTTATGAGAACTTATTAAAGGTTTATACTTTTAATCTGGTTGATAAGAAACTTGACACCATCGTTAGCTCCAAGCCTATGAAATTCAATGAACATTTGAATCTATCTTTCCCTAACTGGCCTGTTTTCAGTACCAATATCATTGATCAAACCACACAGGAAGAATACTTTTTAGAGTTTACTAAGTTTGGTCACTTGAAATACTACAACTTCAAGAACTCTAAGAAGCCTATTAATGGATTAAAGGAAGTCTTATTGAGCAGACCGTTCCAAAAGAATTTGCAGCCTATATTGATGAACATTTTGGAAGTAGCTTCATCTAAGGATGACTCCAAAACTTTCATACTGACTGATAATTTCAAATCCATTTGGGAAGTCACTGTCACAATTTCAAACAATGAAATAACCATAAAGCAGCAAGGTAAGGTTTCTAAAAATATATCCGGTTACGTCGGTTATGTAAATGAAAGTACGGAACCTTCAGAAATTCCTCAAATATTTAGTATTCCTGTTAAGGAAGAAGACCAAGAAGATGATATTGAAGAAGTTAAACCTCTGGATAAAGCAGAAACACAGTATTTACTAAGCAAATCAAACTTTGTCAAGAACTCAACACTGCTAACATACACTACATCTTCAAAGTTGAACGTCATAAAAATTGAAAACAACATCAAAAAGCATATCATTGATTGGACTTCAAACTCAAAAATCTTATCTGTTCTGATATACGATTACTCTGATGTTTTGGACAAAAAGAAATACCAAAAGTACATCAACAGATTGATTAGAAAGAGAGGTGTGAGTGTTGAGGAAGAAGAAAACGAAAAGATGTGGGATCAATTAGAAGCTAATCCTCCTAAAAGACAAAAGAAGTGATAGGTTTTTTTCATTCAAACTTTTTATCAACCATTATTTCTAGTATGTAACTACTTCATGAATTGTGAACTTTTTAACATTAATAAATATATTGTTATTAAAAAACGGATATACACCGATTGTTCTTTTTTTTTTTTTTGTAAGTGAATAAAAAGGGGATTTGCTCGAAGAAGCAGGAAAAAAAAAGAAGGCAACCTACAAATCTAATTCCATTGAAAAGAAAACTGCATCAGACCGTCAAATAAAACAAACATGTCAAAGCTAAAAAATAAAGATCAACAGACATATGGGTCTATATTGGAAAGCCAGAACAGATCATCTTTATTCAAGACAAACTACAGGCCCTTTGCTAAGGGGAAAAAGCAATCCTCCAAGAATGACTTAACAAATCCTAATCGTTTCAAACTCGGAACCTTTTCAGGTTGCTTTATCCCGACTATTCTGAACATCATCTCCATCTTGATGTTTTTGAGATTTGGCCACATCATCTCTCTTTTAGGTATTTCAGGTACCTTTGTAATTTTATTTTTATCATACACAATTGATGTGCTAACAACATTGTCCATTTCTGCAATTGTCACAAATGGAACTGTTCCTGGCGGTGGCGTGTATGTTATTGTCTGCAGAAGTTTGGGGATAGAGTTTGGTGGTGGGATAGGTATTGTCTTTTTTTTAGGCCAGATTTTGAATAGTGGTATGAATTGTGTGGGTATGTTTGAACCAATCAATAACAATTTTGGATCACTTCTTAATGAATCTTTCAAGGGAAAAAATGGATTTTGGTTCAATTCTCTCACTCTACTCTTTTCAGTTATTATTTGTTTAATAGGATCAGACATGGTGTCCAAACTAGGTAATGTCTTAGCTGTTCTACTGTCTTCAGCCATCTTCACTATCCCAGTTACTTCATTTTTCAGATCACCTATTTACAGCAATGATGCCTTGATCTTCACAGGTGTTTCATGGGATACATTCTACTTTAACTTTTGGCCAGATTGGGATCTATTGAGAATGAACAAAACCGAAACCATCAACTCTTTGTTTGGTCTTTTCTTTTGTGCCACCGCAGGTATTTTTTCAGGTGCAGGTATGTCCAGTGAATTAAGAAAGCCATCAAAGAGCATTCCAAAAGGTACATTGTATGGGTTGTTTGTCACTTTTATATCCTATGCCGTGGTGATTTTGTCATTGGGTTCGTCAATCCCTAGACACATAATGTACAAGGACTATCAAATTATCCAAACCACAAGCATTTTCCCTATGCTGATAGTGCTAGGTGAAGTTTCTACATCCCTGTTTAGTATCATTGTTGGGTTAATTGGGTCAGGTTATGTCCTAGATGCTATTTCAAAAGATGAAATTCTACCTGGTCTTAAAAAAATAAAACTTCACAAAAGAAAAAACGCCTCTTTATTAATTGCGTATTTCCTGACTCAACTGTGCTTATTTTCAGATGTGAATAAAATTGCCAATTTTGTTACGATGTCTTTCTTGATGACATTTATTGTCACAAATCTTGCCTGCTTTTTACTAGAAGTATCAGCTGCACCAAACTTCAGACCAAGCTTCAAATACTTTAATAGATATACATGTTTATTAGGTGGAATTCTATCAATTGCAGCCATGTTCGTTGTAGACGGACAACAAGCTTTAACTATTATGCTGATATTAATAATTTTAATGTTGACTATACATTATACAGTTCCACCCAAGTTTTTTGGTGATGTTTCTCAAAACCTAATATACCATCAAGTTAGGAAATATTTATTAAAAATAAAAATAAACGATAACATCAAGTATTGGAGACCTCAGATATTACTACTAATCAATGATCCAAAACATGAAAAAAACTGGAAATTAATGAGCTTCTGTAATGACTTAAAAAAAAGTGGATTATACATACTAGGTCATATTCTTGTTCAGGAAAACGTGGAGGATGATGATACGCAAATTTTCACTGAATATGAAAAGGAAGTCTATAGATGGGAACAGATTAGAGATATGGCAAAGCTTAAGGCGTTTATTCATGTTTCTATAGCTAACTCAGTTCAATGGGGTATTAGAAATTTGTATTTGGGATCAGGCTTGGGAGGTATGAAACCTAACATAACCATATTGGGATTATTTGGTGAGGGTAACGCTATCAGAAGGGAGTTGAATCTGGATATAGACGCCAAGTCAGCCTCCTTGGATCCTCAAACATGGGTGAGAATAGTTGAAGATTTATCATCAATGAAAAGCAATATTGCCATTGCCAAGGGATTTGACAGTATAGAACTACCTACCAAGGCTGATAAGCTTAATACAAAAAAATACATTGATTTGTACCCAATACAGATGTCTAACAATAAAAAGAAATTTAACTTTGACACATGCACACTAATCATGCAACTAGGAGCACTGTTGAAAACAGTACCAAAATGGCACAAGACTCATAAGCTAAGATGTATTACATTTGTAGAATTTGAATATGAAAGAGGTGATGAATACAAAAAGTTAAATGAATTGTTATCCATTTTGAGAATAGAGTGTGAAATAATAGTTTTGTGTTTGCAAGACTTTGGTGTCTATAATACTATTGTGAAAGGTGACAATCTGAACAAAAAGATGATTGATGAAATTTTGCAAGATGATCCGTGGTGGCAAGAATTGAAGACAGTGAGAGATAATTTACACAGCGCAGATAGAAGACATTCTTTTACTACTTCAGCTTCCAAAAACATTGTGAACCTTGATCAAAGTTACAAGAGATTAAGCAGTTTAAGTAAGTACGGTATTTCCTTAGATTACAAGGCCCCATTAGATCAAGATTTGAGCGATAATGAAGATGCCTCTATAAGCAGTAAATCATCAACGATTAAGGAATTTGTGCAGAAAAAGTTCAAAGCGGAAAACGATGTCACATCCATAAAAAGCACAATTAATCCAGTTTTTTCTTCAGACCAACTGCCAAAAACACAGATCATTGAGGCACCATATAGTCATCAACCAACATTAGGATTTGTTGAGGAAGAAAACAGATTAGGAAACTCCCTCATGTCGAAGAAAGGTGGAATGATACTGCAACCAACAATGTCGCCGAGACAAAATGCTAAAAGCACGGAATATCTAAGTGGCCTTTCATTCAACAACTTGCCTAGAAATGTCCAATTCTTGATATTGAATGATATATTCTTAAGTGTATCACCAGATTGCCTTACGAGTTTAATCTTGACTACTCTTCCGTTGCCTAGGGAAAATACTTTCAAGGATAAGAATTTGAGTGAGAAATATGTTGATGATCTAAATATATGGTTAATGGACAGTCACAGGGACATGCATTTGAAGATGCCATCAACATTGTTAATAAACTCTCAAAGCATGACTGTTACTACAGCATTATAAAAAGAAATGCCATGTTTTTGTTCTAAGACTTGTTATATTATTATATACACCACATATTAGTTTAATCATTTATTTTTTTTTTTATTGATGAATAATAGTTAATTTAATGAACATTCAAAAAGCTCAGGTATATGAACAGAAACAACAATCAAGTTATATCAACGTTTCTTACTTTTTCAAAGCAAAAGACACAGTAGAAAAACGCTGAAGCTTCCTTTTCATCGCCTGTTATACCATATTTCCCATCATCTCTTAAAATTCCATGTAGTTGGTTTGTTGAGAGATTGTTTCTATATTTCGGAAATTCATCAGCAAAGAACTGAGTGAATGACTTCTTCATCACCAAGTTGAGACCATAATCATCGCAAATAGATCTTAGTGTTTCAAAGGGTATCACATACTCAGGAACGTTGTTTATCGCATCTGCAAGATAAAAGGTATAAAGCTGGCCAAATGGATTATCCCATTCGTAGTTATTTTTCAAAAACTCATTTGATTCAAACTTCACCTTATAGACTGAATTACCCCACTTGATAGGCTTGTCGTAATCTTTTGGAAACTTCTTCAGTTTGAATCTCAAAAACTCACTATCCGGAATGGTACCAATGAACTTCCCACCAATTTTCAGTGACTTGGATACATTCATGATTGTTCTTCTGGCCTTTTGTTCAGTTTCAAATGCATAATGCAAGGCAAATTGAATTGATACTAAATCACAAGGAAATCTACAATCTGGTAAATTCATGACTATAGGGCCTAAGGATTGACCAAAACAGTCACCTTGTCCTAAAATGGTCTGGTATTTCAAGTTTTCCTTTCTTTGTAGAAATAAAAATCTTCTTTTGGCTTCTTGAACTGACTGATCTGATATATCCAGACCTATCCACTGAGAGATGTTGTTTCTTCCATATTTAATTAAGTCACCACCTTTACCACATGCCAGTTCCAAAACCACGGCATACTGAGGAGTATACTTTGAAATTAAAATGTATTTTATGATATTGTTGAAGTTTTTAAGCTTGATGATAGGGGAGAGATGTCTGCTGTTTTGCTTAGAAATTTCGGTTCTTTGATTGTAATGGTCTATAACAACATTGTCAACATTGGCTTTACCAGTAAAAACCTTTTCCAATTGATTTTTCTTTTCCTTTTCCAGGCGCTTTTGTAAATATAACTTTTTATTTCGTTCATATAATGACTCGTTAGATGAATCAAGTTCTTTATTGACTTTGTTCTCGTTGGATGATGTATTTTTTAAAAAATCATTGAAAACTTCTTCTTGCTGAAGAAGTTTTTCGTTTTTCTTCTCTTTTAATTGTTTAGCTGTTAGTATAGCATCATCATCCTCATCATCGTTATCTTCATGTAGTGATTTATCATTATTTTCTTCTGCTTCTGGTTTGGTCTCTTTCTTTAGTAAATGTCCATAAAGTTTTTGATATTTCTCCTCACTCATCCATGGAGCCTTAGGTGGGGCATTTTCTGCAGCCATTTATAAATTAATTTTGGATATTGGCTGATTGTTTTCCTTGGGGAGCTTATTAGAATCTTTCTAGCTTGATAACTTCAAAAGATTATTTTCAGAATCATTTTGGGAAAAAATCAAAGGTGTGTATATTGATTCATATGTAAAATCAAATTGAGGGAAAAGGGCATGTGAATCCAACTCTTTTTTTTTTTCTTTGTTTTGTTTCATAAAAAAGTTTATGAGTTCTGTAAACATAAAGTAAGAATATATATGCGCTATTAATTTAGATGGATTTTATATAATTAGTGTAATTTAACTATTTTGACCAAGGCTATAGATGTGTGAGGATGTACAAATATCAAAATTATTTAGCGGTGTCTTGATGCAAACCAGCTTCTAGGTTACTAGTTTCATCAGAGGAAAAGAAGGTCTTGGATTCCTCATCGGCATTTGAAGTGGATAAATCACTTTCTTTTTGCTTTTGTTTCTTCTTGGCATTTCTTTCTCTTTTCCAACCCAAAAAGACATAATATTCAACATTGTGTACTAATCCAGCAGGTACTAATCTTCCTAGGTAATGATCTGGAATCATTCTTGCAAAGAAAGCAACAAACAGAGACATAAATCCACAAATGATTGCTGTAGCCCACATGGCACCTGTTTGTCTGGCTATGGAGAAGGTTGCACCACCAACAAACATTATTAATATTTGGAAACCACCAATAACAGCAATGATGGCCAAGAAGTAATAATTGCTGAAAAAGCCTTCAAAGAAGTTCAAGTTATTCAAAGTTATTCTGTCTTTGACATTGGTTATTTCATCAGCCTCATCAAATTTTCTAGTGGCAATCATAGCAAAGAATTGCAGCCAAACAAATGTGTTAAATGTTAATGCGTTAATTTGTTGCTTTTGATGAGCAGTCCCTTTTCCATTAAAGAAAATCTTATTACCAGCAAAATGTAAAGTCAATGTGATAATCATTTGATTTACACTTTGGAAAAAAATCATCTTGTACATAGCGGGGGATATCAAAGGAGTGAATCTTCCAGTTGGTTTTTTGTTCAATATATTATCGTTTGGTTTATCAGTGGCCAATGCTAGAGCAGCCAATGTGTCCATAATCAAGTTGACCCACAATAATTGAACAGCAGTTAATACAGATGACTCTTCTGAAGAAGCAACAGCGGAAACAAAGGTTAATACAACAGCGGTGACATTGACTGTAAGTTGGAATTGAACAAACTTTTTTATGGAAACAGCAACAGATCTACCCCACTTACAAGCTTCAACAATGGAGTTGAAATCATCCCTTGTCAAAATAACATCAGAAGCCTCCTTGGACACTTCAGTACCAGCAATACCCATAGCAAACCCAATATCAGCAAGTTTTAGTGATGGAGCATCATTTGTACCATCACCGGTAACAGCAACAACTTCACCAATAGCCATTAGCTTCGCAGTCAAGATTCTCTTGTCCTCTGGAGATGATCTAGCCAACACTCTTAACTTTGGAACGATCTCGTTCAATTGTTCATCGCTTAATTCTCTGAATTTAGGTCCCTCCATGGAAATGAAATCATGGGAGGATTCTGGCAAGATAGCAGCATTCTTGGCAATGGCCTTGGCAGTGGTCAAGTTGTCACCAGTGACCATTCTAACAGTGACACCAGCTTTGTGGCATTTCAATACAGATTCACGAACATGTGGTCTTAACGGATCCTTAACACCAACCAAACAGTCCAAGACAAAGCTTTGATATTTTAACATGCCCAAAACATCATCATGCTCAACATTGAAGTCAAACACTGAAGTTGGGATTTCCATGTGAGCTATGGCAATGGTTCTTAAAGCATCGCTAGCCATGTTCTCAATATTTTCCATAACTTTGTCCATTTCGATGTCAACAGGTGTGTTTGAGTTTGGAACTGCCATTTTGGCACACAACTTTGAAACAATCTCGGAAGCACCTTTGATGAAAACATTGCATTTGCTGGAGTCGCTCTTGTTACTTGTCACAATCATGGACCACTTTCTCTTACTTTCAAATGGAACCTCATAGATGATTGATTCAGAAGGTAAACCAAACATTTTGCTTCTAATGTTATTCAAGGTACCTCTCTTTAAACCTAAATACTTTTCAGAGAACAACAACATGGCAACCTCGACTTTGGAACCAGTGTAAGGCTCCTTTATTTTTTCGCTGTCAACAAATTCATCTATTTTATCCTGAGTGTAGTCATGTGAGAAAAGATTCTTAAACTTGGAATACAATGAATCACTTTGTTTTTTGGAAGCTTGTAAAAGTTCAGTTTCCTTTCTGATGGTAACAGCATCGTTAGCTTGTGAATCAAATGCAGTGGAGTTCAAGCAAATGTTTTGAAGTAAATTGATTTGATGTTCATCTGTAACATCTTGAACAAAGTCCTTGGCATCTTCGGAGTTTAGCAAGTCATATTCCTTAGGGCCAATGCAGGATTTAACAACAGTCATTTTGTTCATGGTCAATGTACCGGTCTTGTCTGTATTGATACAAGTTGCTGATCCCATAACTTCACAAGATTCCAATTTCCTAACCAAATTACCATCTTTAAACATTCTTTTGGTGGCAAAAGCTAAAGATAATGTTACAGCCAAAGGAAGACCTTCTGGAATGGCAACAGTGATCAAGGCAATACATGTAATCAATGTGTTCATGAATTTGTTACCCTTTTCTGTGGATCTGTATGGTTTATTGGTCTCAGAGTTAATCTTATTTTTAGGGAAAACAGTAACACAAAGCTTTATAAACAAAACCAAAAACAATAAGCCTGAAGCCAGCAGCCCAAACAAAGAAATGTTGTCTGCCAAGACAGTTAGTCTCTTTTGTAAGGGAGTGCCTTCATCTTCATCGTCTTGTGAGTGCAAGGCCATCATAGTTCTACCATTCATGGAGTTGACACCAACAGAGGTTATTATGGCAGTACCTGAACCCTCAATGACTAAACTACCGGAGATAACCATAGGGTCAGGGATGTTGTGGTTTTCGGGAATATCTTCTTTAATGTCGTTTTTCTTGGAGTACTCAATGGACTGCTTCAAAGGTAATTTCTTGATGGTATCTGATTCACCAGTGATACTACTTTCATCCATTTGAACCTGGCCACTGACCAGAACACAATCACATGGGATGATGTCACCTGTTTTAAGACTTAGTAAATCACCAGTCATCAAGTTATCATAATTACTTTCTAGTAGCAACCCCTCTCTTATCAAATTGATTTTTTTACTATTTTTTTCCTGTGAGCTCAAGTTCTTGAATTGAAGTTCCTTTTGGTAATCATTGACACCACCAACCAAAACAACAACGACAACGGCTATAAGGATGGCGACACCTTCAATCCAATCCAGCTTGGGGATTTTGGTACCTTCAGCATCATACTCTGCAGGTTGTCCGTACAGTTCATAGAGCCCCAATGCCAATGAAACCACGGCAGATATCGAAAGAATGATAAGTGTACGGTCTTGAAAGGCTTCCCAACAAATTCGAAAGAAGGATTTGGCTTTACGCGTAGGAATCTTGTTCTCACCAAAGGTCTTGTGTCTCTGTTCGGTTAGAAGGGTTTCCATGGATAAACCATCTTGAACATCAGTTTTCAAAAATTGTATAAAGTCTTCTTGGTCATTGAATAATGAGTTAAAGTGTTTGATAGATTTCGGATCGTGCAAAGCCGCCAGATCCTTTAAAGTTATTTTGCTGTCAAAGGAATCATTCATTTTTGCACTATATGATTTGGTTGTAGACTTAACTTTTCGCTTAAACAAAATTGACGTTCGTTAACATTATGTTGATATAATTATATGAAAGTTATGATGATTTTTTTTTTTTTACATCTATCTATTCTGAAATAGTTGCAGTGCTTTACATTATATAGTTCACCTAAGAGATGATTAGATGGCCATTGCTGCTGTTTTGAATTCCCTTTTTTTCCTTTTTTTTCAAGCCACTTTTTTTTTTTCCTACATTTTGAAAAGCCCCCCAAAGACCCAAGGGCACTAATGACATATATTAGAAACTCCTGCTGTAGCTAATTACTCAATTTATCCAATCTGTTGGCACATTTTTCAAATTACTGATCATTTACTGTTGATGCTATTTTTCTGTATTGTTTATTGGTTAGTTCAGTCTTTTCTTGTACTTCTTTAGCATATCCTCTTGCCATATTTACAACAACATTCAAAAATAAAAATAAAAGAAGAGTGGCTTGCTCTTCTTAAAGGCTATTTTTTAACTCTTAGACTTATCAATAGTACAAAAACTTCTTCTGTGATACTGTTGAACTCATCTATCACTTACCAGATATAAGCCCAACACTCAGTCTAGACTGTCCAAATAACAAGTGTGTACATCAAAACCTGTTTCTTAAAATATCTATTGTAGTCACTGAGTTCATTTGAAGCCAACTCTTACTACTAAATCATCCTTTGGTATTTTTTTTCATTTTCTCCTGGGTGACGAATGTGGTCATGTGCGTGTAATTAATGTTGGGGGATATAATATTCGCCCCTTTGGGTTAATATGTTAGACAATTGTGTTTAGATAAATCATTTGGAATAATAGTGAGAAAGCTCTCTCTCTGGTTTGACAGAGGACTTTCACTATCAATATATATAATAGAAATTTGCCACCCGAGTAAAGTTCGTCAACTTTGACTCGAAGGAGAATTTTTGCATAGAATCTTTCATTCCCACAGCTTCATCGGAGATAAGCAGAGAATGACCTCGGTAATCCTAACAATTAAAGCTACATGCCTTTCGCCTTTTCCCCTATTTTGTTTTTTTTCAGTGCTATATTCCAATCGTAAATCACTCACCAGTTAAGTATCATCAATAATGGCTGCTCAGTATATGAACATATTGATCAATGACAGGTATGTGTATCCTATAAAAGTCTTCATTAACAGCAACAACATTCTTAAATCAGATTTTTCGGAAGACAACAACATTGTAATCAACAATGATCTCTTCCAACTCTATAAGCCTAGCTACAAAATAATAATTTCTAATAGAGATCTTGAAAATTTGTTCAAATACATAAAAACAGATATAGACTTCATTTTCAAACACTTGTTTTCATCCGAAAACATCAAGAAGTTGTTAAAAATTCAACTTAACAGTGATAAATTAAACACATTCCAAAAGATCCTGGATTATTCCTCTTTAAATTACGTTCATATAGACAGTCTGCAAAACAACGAGGGACTAAATTTTGATAAAATATATAGGTTCAGTAAGTCCGGGTTCGTACTAAACATTAACAGTCATTCATGGAATCTACTCTTTGTGGTCAATGATTACAACAAGATAAGGGATAAGTTCAGTGTGGGAATTGATGATGACATAAAAACCGGAAAGGATTTGCAAATTCTTCAGTCACATACAGATATCATTCCTAAGATTCTCATTGAGGATGATGATATAAATTTTGACACATCAGCAGACGCAAAGCCTGAGTTTAAGACCAGTTATTCAAACTTGAGATTTATTAACGATAGCGATGACATCAACATTGTGATCATGCATAAAAATAGTAAAAATATATTATGATTAAAACAAATACCAAGGACAAATCATAAAGATTGAATATGGTGACTTTATTTTTATTTTCGTGGGTTTTCATCTTTTCCATGGATTGATTCCATTTCTCTAAGTTGGGTAGTTTCACATTTATCAATTGATCGTACTTGCTTATGATGTCGTTATAGTTGTTCGTCATGACCTCATTCTTTGAAACGATGTCATTGAATCTTTTCTCCATAACTTCCTTCATCACATGATACTCATTCAAGTTCTCGTTGATTTGCTTTTGATACAATTGGCGTATTGTATTTTCAATTTGCCTGATGTTATTACTTGTTTGTGATTTCCATGTTTTTAACTCCTTAATTTTCGCTTGTTGCTTCATAAATTCTTTTTCACTATCATCCAATTCGCCCAAAAAGAACAAAATCTTTTTATGTATAAACTCATCGTTTATTATATTTTCAATTCTATAAAAATTGTCCTTGAATCTATCTTCATCATCCGAATCTTTATAATCATTGTAGAAGTCCAACTCTTTGCGACTTGTCTCTACTTCATTGTTTAATTGCTTAAACATTAGCTCCTTGATGGGGTTTATCAACTTATAGTTTTGAGATATCTTCATATTTAGATTAGTACTACTTTGTGAATTGTATTTGTTCAAACTTACCAATGTGTCCTTCTTCGTTAAAGATTCCGATGTTGTGTTTTGCAAAGAGCTTTTTTGACTAATCGCTATTGATCTAGCACTGTCATTAAAATTGGCTTTTTCAAAGGGTGCATATGGCTGTATTTCCTTGTGGTCTATTTCCTTATATTGATCATCATTTGTACTATTTTTGGTGTCTTTTCTGGTTCCAAACCCATGATCTTTTGCAGTTCCGTATAAATATGCATATTGATTTGTTTGGCCAGTCGGAGATGCTTCTTGATTATCATTATCATCTATCAGACCCTTTTCATTGAATAATATTTCTGAAAAGGGCTTATCCTGTAATGTTACTTCACTAACTTTGTTATAATGTTTCACGTCAAGCCAATTTTTTTTTTTATAATCATTTTTTAAGGTGTTGATCTTCAAACCGTTATGTTTGTTATATTTTTTTCCTGAATTTTCATCATTCTCTGTAGTATATGAATGGCCCATTGGATGAGTATGCAGTGGTTTATTATTTTTAATATCAGTCATTGATGAGTATGAGTTATCATTGTTGTATATGGATAGCCTAGTGAGGTTGTTAAATGAGGAGGAATCATTTAGTTTGAATCTATGGAGTTTCGATTGATCTTTTGACATCTAATATGTTGATGCTTTGATTTGGTTTCTTTATTAGACTTTATGGGATTTAACAAGATAAGCAAAAGGTTGAGCTCAAAAAAAAGTGTAGGAACCTTAATATTTTAAAATTCAGAATGTTTACAATTGTTTAGGTGCATTAAGTTTTTTTTGTAAATTTAAATACTTATGTCCGATAAAACTTAAAAAAAGAAAACCATACAAAAAAAAAGAAAAACAAATGTAAACAAAAACCCTTTATGGGTGATTATGTCTTTAGATTTTCAAGTTGTATTAAAAGAAGAGCTGTAAAACATTGAAACCAAATAACACATACCAGAGAGATAACTAATACCATAAATAGAACTTTCTCGTAGATGAATGACTTTAATAAAGAGAATGAGACTCCATTTGCGGTAAGAAAGTCTCCCTCAAAGAAGTATGTTGGTAACAATATTTACAACTTGAAGCTCGCCAATGATAAATTTAAAAGTAAAAACAAATTTAATATAGGTCTTAATACGTCTTTGAGCAACAGCTTTGACAAAGACAGTATGGACAGATTTACTTTATCAAAAAAGAGGGTTTCATTTAATACACACAACTTAAACAGTAACAAAATAACAAAACACAAAAACAATAGCCGTTCGGAACTTATTAACATTAAACCAAGTGACTCTCCTGAAAAGCAAATTCAAGCAATCTCAGATTGCATATTTAAAAGAGAGATACAGATGATATGTGAAAACGGAAATGATTTGAACTCTGGAAATATTTCTCCTATCAATCTGAGCTCTCCAGAAAGAGTATTGCATGATTTAATAGCTAATAATTCTCCAACAAGATCTTGCTCACAATCTCCACATAAGTACACTTCCCATTCTCCAAACAAGTATTTATCCTCATCGCCCAAGAAAGTGGTTTCCAAATCTCCCAATAAATACATATCTCAATCTCCAAACAGAATAACAAGGAACCCCATAAGCTCCCAGGATGATTTACTGATTCAAGAATACATAAACAAAAATCAAAAACTAAAAAAAATTAATAAAAAGCCAATAAAGATTCTAGATGCTCCTGATTACTCATCTGATATAAGGCTTTCTTTGCTAAAATACAACAAAAACTCCGTGTTGTGTGTTGTTTTGAACAATTCTGTTTATTTATTGAATGAAACCACAAATGAAACCATAAACCTCGACATCTTCAATAAAGAAAGAGTCATAAGTAACATCAACTGGTGTGATGATGACATTCATTTGCTAATAGGCTATGAGGGTGGAAACATTGAGTTATATGATACGGATACTTATGAACGAAAGAGAGATTTATTGAATACGGCCGATGATCCAATTTTAAACTCCTGCTGGGTTGGTCAGTACATTGTTACGGGTACACAAAATGGGATTGTAAGTATTCACGATGTCAGTAAGAGACAACACTTGATAGACCAAATTGATATTTTAAAGGAGTTCAACTTGGAGAAAGGCACGTTTGTTAGTGGTATATGCTTGAATGAAAGTTTTAATAAAATAGTAATTGGAATGAGCAATGGATCAACCTATTTCTATGATTTTGATTTGAACGAAAGAAAAATGACATACTCTTTTAGAGATACTCTAAGCAAATCCGATGACTTTTCAATGATAAAGGCAATAGAGTTCAATCCTATACACTCCAACATTGTTGCCACTGGAAACTTCAACAAAAACAGTGGACTTATCAAAATATACGACATTAAAAAAAAGATTTTGATCAAGAAAATAGAGACTGGAGTACAAATAACATCTCTTCATTGGCATTATGAATACAAAACACAGAAATTTGAAATTATTATAACGTGTGGAGATCCGAACAATTCCATAGCTATTTATGATTATAACACAAGTGCTAAGGTTGCGGAAATTGAAAAAGCTCATCTTGACCCCATAATAACAAGTTCTATAAACACAAAACACGGAGTCATAGTGACGGTTTCTAGACAAGAAAACTTGAGTTTTTTCAAGTTGTATGATGTGAAGAACAAACCAGTCTACAGCTCTATAGAGTTTAGTCGAAATACCCTTACTATGAAATAAATATATAAAGTCCTAATATTTTCTAATATAACTTCATTGAACTCAATGACAGATAATTAGAGAGCGAGATAGAAAAAAGCCAGTATGCTTACTTCTTCTAGATATTTTTTACTTTTCAAGTTTTCATTAAAAAGTAAAATACAACAAAAGAAATAAAACCAAACAAAAATCAGCTTTCAAAAGCCATCTACTTAATTCAAAAATAAACTCAAGAGCAAATAAAGAAATAAGTATTAATGATGGCCTTGAATACCGATCAGTTCAGGATACCGACCAAAAAGGAAAAAAAATCAATTCAGTAAAGCATAAGAAGTAGATGACAAAAAAACAAGAACAAGTTCTTAATCTCTTTATATTCCAAATCCTAAGCTTTTGATGCTGAATGATATTTCTTCCCCCTTTCAATCTCTTAAACTATTACCGTTGATGTTGAAACAGTCAATCCTTTTAGTCCCTAAAAGAAACATGAAAAAAATAAACTGAGTATAGACCAACAGAATGTCAATTCGAAATTTCTGATTTCTAAAGAACTAAGAAAATCTGAAACAACAATCTCTCCATCACACATTATATGAAAACAACATGCTTAGTAGTACATCCTTCCATAAGTAATCAATTTAATTGAGTTCTAAAATCAAAAAGAAAGATTTTCCATGTACTGAGCCATCAATTGCTTAACAATAAATTCCACACAAACAGAAGGTGATTTGTTACCCAGAAATAAAATGAAACTACACACAAAATGATAAACCTGATGAAATGATCAAAAGTTGGAATAGTACATTGCCATCAAAGCAATCTGTTCGAGATGAGAAAAACAACTAAACAAATTGGAAAGAGTTTAACATACCATTCATCCATCAATCACAATCAGATTTAAAACTAAGCAATACAAGAATACCATCAAAACTTTAGAAAACACCTGTATTTTTTGAAAAAAAAAACTTCAAATTTCAATTCAAAATGTGATCACAATGAAAAATAAGTCCACAATCAATTTTCCCACCATACTGAATCTTTATTCAACCTTTCAATACTGAAGTCAAAGACTGTCTAAACTAATAAAGCAGAGATTCCCGGAACTGTAAAGAACCAACTAAACAATTAAACTAACAAAAAGATCATCACTTGTGTTTTGATTATCAAATGTGTTTTGAATTCGTAAATATAACAAAATAGCGTTCAACATTATTCATGCACAACTACAACACCGTTGACCATGTATAATTTTATACTCAAGAAAAGAATTCTGAGATAAACTAACATCCCTTAGGAATGTGTAATGATTGTTCAAAAAAGAAAAAAAACAAAATCAGCATGAAACACCATTAAACCATAACAATAACAAAGCCATTCTTTATATTCGTTTATCTTACCATTTTTTCGCCAATCAGATTGACAAAAAAAATAATAAATATAAACAAAACAGTTAAAGAACAACTTCTGATAGGTTTAAAAAGATGATATGTTAGTCAATCATCAAACGAAAGCAGATTTTGAGAGCCAAAAAATCATTTAAATAACGAAAAACATGAATATAGCAAAATATCTTTTTATCATCCTCTTTCAACCAAAGAAAACCCAAATCATTTGAAACTATAAATTTGTATTCCAAAAAGAAATCAAAAACGAACAAAAAATAATCCATACATCATTTAATATTCAAAGCCTACAAAAACAAAACAAAGAAAAACCTGAAAAGCCCCATTGCTAACGAGATTGAATACTATTATGCTGCAATACATTGAAAACAATATAAAGAACAAAACAGTCAAACCTTGAATGAAGCTGTGTTTTTCTTTAACTTTGAGTCCATAAACCTTGAATAAAAATAATAAGAAAATCTTTGTTCACTTTTATTCTCTTATTGGAACATGATCAAATAAAAACATTTCGAACGAAGTTTGTCTTTTAAGATATAGGAAGATTCAAAAAAAAAGGACTTTTGCACACCATGTAATTCAATAAATGATTTAATCAATGAAAGATGATTGAACACCGCAAAACCATACCTTACATTAAATGATTTTACTCCTTTTACTCAAAAGAAGAAACATACAGCCAATTTCTTTTCTTTTTTTTTATCAAAACACCAAAAGCTAGATTATTAATCATCCCATGAACCCCCATTAATTATCCAAAGCTCAAAAGAACACATAATTTTATGAGTATTGAAGTCTAAACTATTTCGTTAATGTATATTTCATACAAAAAACTCAACATATGTCAAAACAAACAAGCTAAAATCATTTTAGACCAAGTTAAAAGTTTAAAAAAAATCCTGCTTCTTAGTAGAACAGCTTATTCTTTGATTTCTAAATTCCTTCCCTTTCTCTTTTAAATTTACGGTATTCACCAAAAAACAAAAGAAAACGAAAAGAAAACATACTGTCCGAAAAGAATAAGTTCGATTCAAAAATGAATGAAAGAATAAAAGTGAACAATAAGACATTGTGTTGTAACAAAAAATAAATCATACCAAATGATATGAACATTCTTTAAAAACACATCACAAAGCTGAATCAAAACCTTAGGAATATTTTCCAATCTTTAATGACGAACTAGTACTGAATCATTTTTTTGTAAAAAAAAAGAAAATAATGCAGTCTTTATTTCTAGAAACCCACAAATCTATCTGTCAACTTTTTTTATAATCCACTTATATTCTAATGAATTAGAATACAAATGAAAAGCAAAAAAAAATGCAAAACTCATTAAGTAATTGGAGTGACCCCCATTTATCAAAAAATCCACTATTTGATATTAAAAGAACAAAACTAATGATGAAACATGAAAGTATCTATACAACCATGATGGATACAGATTTCTTACCAATTGATAAGTGTTTCATTTGGAATAATAATCAAAAGAACTATAAAAATCCTTAATAAACCATCTCAAATAACATCCCCTTATGTCTATGAATCAACAGTAATAGAAAATCCAAAAATTTTTTCTTTTCTCAGTATTTTTCATTATAAGATAATAACAAAAAAAATAACAGAGACAAGAAATATATTAATCATTATAAATGCAACTATACAAATTAATTAAAAAATGCATAGGCATTCATAATGTGAGGGTAAAGTTCTAGCTATGACGCTAGAAAGAACAGATACTACATTTGATCTAAGCTATAAAAATATAACTCAAAAAGATGGTTTTTATAAGCTTTTCATTAAAGTAAGAAGAAAATTCAACTATAATTAAATGTATAAATTTAAAGAAAAAAAAAAGTGTAAGAAAGGGTTTTTCTTATATATGAGGTGTGTTCTTCAAATGTGGACAAAAAAAAGAAAAGAGTAGATTGCCACATTACGGATTTGGACGAATTAGGAAATGTGCGGCTGTGAACAGAAGCAAAAAAGAAAAGAAAGGAAGGGAAAAATACCATACATTCAAATATGCGCTACATTTAAAAAAAAAAAAGAAACTCCAAAAGAGGATCTTACCGTTATTTTGACAAAAACGAAGCATATCTTTTTTTAAATTTAGAAGAGAATTAATCGGAATTGATTTCCTTTTTGGGGAAATAGCCAGTATATGTGTAAAGGGCAACGCAATATACAGGACATCTTAGTTGTTATGTACGAAGATTGTTAAATTGATTAGTTACAAAGCACATACAAGAATTTATCCCCCTACTTGGGAAATAAAAAGAGCTTTATTTTTTTTTTTTTTTTACAAGTGAACGTTTCATGATCAAAACAGTTATTTTTTTGGTGGGAATAGTAAAGTCAAAAACCGGCTTTTTTGCTCGATTAGCAATTCTTGTAAAAACTATGAGAATTATTATGTGTACAAAAAGGAAGTGTAACTGGTATTCATGAAGAAGTGCAACTGATGGAAATGAAGGATTGCATTAAAGGTTATCACAGTAATTCAATATTAAAATCAACTTCGCGATAACAGGTGTGTCATGAATAAGTGGTAATTCTGATTAAGCCCTGAATTTGTCTTTTATTTTTTTCCCAAGAAAATAAACATCAATAAAAACTCAACCCTTTTTTGAAACCAATCAATAGTTTTACCCTAATTAGCAGTTTCTCTAGTTTATTCTTTTATAAAAAAAGAAACTAGCCTTGAATCTACTATACCATTATAACTGAGATACAAGTAAACCACAAATTTAAACATTACGTTCTCATGACATTTTAATCCTAATCAAAGGAGAAAGGAGCATTGATTTAAGGCATATTTCCTTGTATTCTTAAAGATGTAATACATTTTTTTAGTATTTTTTTTTAAAACATTAAATATATCTTATGCTTCGTAAACTTGTATTGTATTTCAATTATTAAAATTCACTTTCAACATTAATTTCAAAGAAGTCTTCTCTTGGCATTAGTCTCTTGTTTTTAATAATATTTCATCAACATATGAATACTAAATTCTTAAGAAAAAAATCAGATCATAATTTAAGAATAATGTTATTTTTTAAGGTAGTAGTTCTTTTTTTTCTTGCCTTTTTTTTTTTCAATAATAGCGACAACGATGATGTAATGTTCATGCTCAGGAAATAAAAAAACAATGAAAAAGAATAAACCGAAATAATAGGAGTATTTTGAATATTTATTAATGTTTAAAACAATACACCATAACAGCTAATAATGTATGCAACTATTTGGAGGTTAAGTATTTTTTTTTGTTAACTTGAAAAAAAATAAGCCATAAATTTATTTTTAAATTGAATTGAGATAAAGTGTGTTTCATAATAACAATTAATTGTGTATTTGTTTTTTTTTGCTTATTTTTGGGGGCCTAAAGAAATGCAATACAAAGTCTTTTTAAAACTAACAATATTGCATTTAAAATATTGTTGAGCGAAATAGGATTGGCCCATAGCAATTCTAGGTGCAAGGAGAATCAGTTAAAGACAGAGAAAAAGCTTAGACACAAACGCATGAGAGAAAAATTTTACGCTGATACTTGTTTCATGGGTGGCTAATTTTTCACTAAGAGTCCAATATTTTTACTATAAAATTTCCTTAGGAAAAATAACTTTATATACACTTTTTATATATTGAAAGAACCCAGCAGCTTATAGTCGGCATTTTCATTGGAACTTTGTTGAGCTAATTTTTATTTAAGTTGATAGTTTTATTGATTGTCAAAACCCCACGATTAGTGTGCGGTTTCCGTAAATTAACAAATTATATCGACAAAATACGTTCCTATCAAAATTGTCTTTTGTATTATTGTTGGCTAGGTGGTATATATTTTTTTACGGCTAGCCTTTAAAGTTATTTCTTCAAAAAAAAACAAAAACAAAAAAAACATGCACGAGTTTTTCTTTTATTTCCACTTTCTAGGAGGCCTAAACATCTGTCGTAACTAAACTTAACTGGTACATTACTTGTATTCCAGTATAATTGCACATCATCTTTTGTTTTTAATTATTTCCCTTTGATTTTTTCAAAAGGACGAATATGGAAATTGTTCAGCAGCCATAAGATATTAGTCACTTAGCATTTTTGTTTACAGTAATGATTTCGAAACAATACACTCCTTACACAATTATTTCAATATATTTTCTCTTGTCATTGAATTGTGAGTGAAACCTCTATTTTTTTTTTTTTTTTGAAAAGCACTAAAATACAGGAAGCTGTTTTTCTTCATCAATGATATTCTTTCTTGAGAAAACGTATATATTTGTTAAAGATATATAAACACTCTTGTTTAATGATTCTTGTTTTCAAAAAGCAAATTTAAGCAAAACTTTAATTTTTGGTTTAATAAGAAAAACAAACAAAAGGAATGATATAATTTTTTTTTTTACGCTTCTTAGCAATATTTTAATAAAACAGACTCTTTGAATTCATTTTATTTTTGGTTTTGTTTATCATTAAAAAAAACTAACTTTTAAAATAGTTTAAAATCTTAAATAATATCAAAAAATTGTAAAGTATCTATATTGTTTCTTTTTTTTAAAAAAAATAAATAAGTAGCTCACTTCTTTTTTTTTTTCAAAAGAAAAAACCAAAAAAAAGAAGCTAAATTTAACCCAAGAAGTTAAAACAATAATACACATAGCTTACCCTTGAAACATTATAAAGTATACTAACTTTCTTTCTTTTTTTTTTTTTTTTGCTATTTTTGCTCGTCTGATATATACAACAAATAATTAAAAGTAAAATAGGTTACCATAGAGCTGATGGGTTTCAGATTACCCTCTATACAGGAGTTAAAACTTCAAGCTAACATAAGTCAGAATGATAACCATTCTGATTCTAACAGAACCGAAATCGATCTTACCGAACATGAGAATTTGAGCGCTAAACAACACACTCTACAAAACTCTCATTTATTGAATGTTACTAATCAAAATCCTGTACAAATGGCTCCACTGAACAACATGAACAATTTAAACAGCATGTCCAATCCCAATGTGCTGAATGGTGCTAATAATTTTCTGAAGGACAACAGGTATCCGATGCAACCACCTCCAATTGTTATGCAACAACCAATGTATCAAAACTTACCACCAATGAACTCTATGATCATGCATTCAAACCAACAGCTTTTGACCTACAACAACATGATGATGGTTCCTCAATACTACATGAACCCTAACATGATGAATCCAAATTATATGTTTATGAATCCTCAACAATATTACAATGCTGTTCCTGGCATGATGAACCCCAACATGCAACAAAGCAAACCAATGACATACACCCCACAAGTAAAGCCAGAAAATAAAGTCAACAAAGTAAGCAAAAAAGCCAAGCAGAAGAAGAACATTCTGAAGGGCAATGAACCATGCATCGAATATGAAATCAATAAGCAACACAAAAAGAAAGATATAGACATCATAGAAAAGGTCAAAAGATCTCTGTTGAAAAACAGACAAGGGAGACCCATAACGTTTGATTTATCCATCAATGCCACCTTGTATGAATCCTTGAATGATTACTTATTACACTATTTGAGAAAAAACTTCAACTTGGACTATTGGTATTCACAGGATATCAATCTTGATTCCATTTCATACATGAATGGGGGTGATAGAGAAATTACTGAAATAACCGAAAGGTTGAGGAAGGATATAGACTTGGATAACTTGAAGGAAAATGACACCATTGTTATAAACAACCTGGACACTTTGAAGTTCCTATATTTAGAAAAGACCAATATTGAAAATAAAAAGTTTAACTTCAAATTGCCTATAGACAAGAGTAAGGTTGTAATTGATCCTATACTTGATGAAGCAAAATGTTTCCCCAAAACTGAATCCATCAGGGAATATTTTGGATTGGATATCTATAAGAAAATAGAAATGAAGCCTCATGGGAATTATGCTGAACAGGAGGACAATGAAAGCAGAAACAATTCAATAAACAATGAGAACGTTTGTAGCATTAAGAAATCTCAGATTTTATACACTGTGAAAGATTCATCTGAATCCATATTACCGGAACTTAAAAGAAGAATGAGACTGAAGCCTGATCAAAAACTGGCAATTTTGAAGCAATACAAAAAGAACATGGTAGCCAAAGTTGACAGCAAAGGTAAAGCTGAACCACAATCAGCAATGGATTCCAAGGTTGTGATGTTTGATTACATCCCCATAGTCAATGAACATGAAATCAACATCGAGTTCTTCAAAAAGATCATATGTTATCCAAAGTACAGAACAAACTATGATCTGATATTGGTTAAAAGAGATGATTCGTTATCATCAATGAACCATCAAATAAGATGTTATTTGGACAAGGATCTTTATGTAGATAAGCTGAATGACTACAAATCCATAACGGACAATCTATACGGATACTATATCATGAAGGATATCAATACTGCACTGATCGGAACAATGATGTCCAACTACAACGGCGACATTAGCTTCCAAACATACATGAAGTTCAATCAACAGAAGAAGTCTACTTCAAAGGCAGAGGATGGCGATCCACACAATACTCGGCAAAATGTCTCGTTGAAGGGAGAGTTCAAGACATTCCCCAGTGGAGTTGAATACTATGAACGAAATGAAGGATCTGAAGAAAACTCCAAACTGATGTGTTATGATTTATGGGTTTTGGATTTAGATTGAATATAAGATAATAATAACACAAAATATATGAATCATAAGTGCTCCCCACCTTACCTTTTAAATATTTAGCTAAACATTATAAATTTTCCATTGTAAAAATATAGTTACGTGTGCGCAAACGTTAAATCCCGGATTGTATATCCAATTTTGCTAATGAAAATGTGATCCTGCATGAAAACCCTCATTTTTTTTTTGCCAACTCCTGGAATGCTTCACATCACTTAATGAAATATGACAGATGGTAACAAGACAGCAGATTGTAATCCTCACAAACATTTTTTCCAAATCAGCATATAGTAAAGATAAAAAGATTCAAGATAATCACTTTGGTTTACACCACTGCCCCCCTTTATTTTTAATTTTTTCAATTTCCTAAATGTGACAGCGGAGGTAATTTTTGTTTTTTTTTTTTTGCTGTTCTAGCATTCCTCCCCCACTATTTCTATTTATAATTGATAACTATATTCCTCATTGTTTAGTCTATTTTCAACTAGCATGTACTCATTACCAACCAAAATAAAAAATAAGTTGAACCGACTATCATTATATAACATACACCAATCAATTAATACACAAAACTTGAAAAAATGTCATTAAACGCTTTAGAAAACATTGATCTTGAACAAAAGTTATCCCTACAATCCATATGTAACTTTTTGAAGGCTAGAACCTCATATGATGTTTTAGCTGTTTCATACAAGTTGATAGTTTTGGATACAAAGCTTACTTTGAAGAAGGCGTTGACCATACTGAATAACAATAACATTGTTTCTGCACCATTGTGGGATGCTGAAAACGGTAAGTTTGCGGGGCTTCTAACACTTACTGACTTCATCAACTGTATCCAATACCAAATCAGACACAACAAAAACGAAAATGAAAACATTATAGAGTACTTGACCTTGAAGGATTTATACAAGCTTGAATCAGACAAGAATTTTCCCTACAAGCTAGACGATGTCAACATACACCCTTTCCAAACACTATTCCAGGCATGCCTGGAAATGAGCAAATCCAACTCCAGAAGAATATCATTGATTGACTTTGATGAGGACACTGGCAAACACATTGTTATTTCTGTTTTGACACAATATAGAATCTTGAAGTTCTTGACATTGAACTGCAGGGAGATTCGTTTTTTGAAGAAAAAAATTCATACTCTGGACATAATCAAGAGCTTCAACACTATCAAGTTTTGTAATATCACCACCCCTGTTATTGATGTCATTGATATTCTGTCTAAAACAGGTGTCTCATCCATCCCTATTGTTGAACAAGTAAATGAAATTGACTACAAGCTAATAAACTGCTACGAAGCTGTTGATGTTATTGGATTGGTTAAGAATGGGCTTTACAACGACTTGACGTTGACTGTTGGTGAGGCTCTATTGAAAAGAAACGAAAACGATTTTGAAGGTGTCTACACGTGCCAGGAAGACGAGACTCTGTTCAACATTCTTGATTGTATAAGAACAAACAGAGTGCACAGATTTTATGTGATAGACACAAATGGATACATCAAGGGATTAATAACATTGAGTGATATAATGAACTATATATTGAAAGCAGGAACAGCATAGACAGCTGTTACATAAAAAAAAAAATGTAAAAGCTTCAATTCAGAATATATCTTTATTATTATATATCTCGTTAAAATGTTATTTAAAGATTTGGTTATCGCCGAGATTAACGCCTGATTTGGACCTTTATTTTTTTTTCAAAAGTTGATTTTCATATTAAAAAAAAAAAAGGAAATATTCCAGCTTAAATTCTACATATATAAATTACATAATCAAAACATTAATTTTTTAAAAATATTTCTCTCTTCATGACAACATATACATCATCACAGAACCAACACAATTACAACTACTCAACAGAAACTAGACAAAAATGACATCTTCAGTAACGGAGCCGTTGATTAATTCCATCAATAACTCTGAAGAAGTTGCCTATACTCAGCAACCAATGTCATCTGTTAACGGCGACCACAATGACATCAGCGAATTCACCAAAAAGGCATATCTTCCTCAAGTGACGCTTCGAGCCACTGTCATTTCACTACTTATAGGAACTCTGGTCCTGATTTCAAACATGCAGTTTGGTTTGCAGTCAGGCTGGATCACCATGATGACACTTCCCTCATCCCTGTTGTCATGTGCCATTTTCAAGAGCTTATATCCGGTATTTTTTCCAAATGGCAACACCTTCACTGATGTTGAGAATGTATACTGCCAGAGCATAGCTGTTGCTGTGGGGACATCTGCTCTTTCACTGGGCTTTGTGGGGATTGTTCCTGCAATCCAGAAGTTCTTGACCATTGAGGAAGCTGGTGGACTTGATCTATCTGTTTTGAGTTATAAGCAATTACTTTACTGGGGCACAGGACTGGCCTTTTTTGGAGTGTTCTTTGCTGTTCCCCTAAGATCCCAGGTTGTCATCAAGGAAAAGCTGCCATTTCCTTCAGGACAAAGCACAGCCGTGCTGATCTCAGTTTTGAATGGGAACACTCCCATTATCCAAGAAATTAGTCAACATGAATTGAATCAAATGAAGTTGAAAATAGATAACAACACGCCCACCGAAGTTCCCTTACAAAAGGAAGATAGCAAGACAGACAATTCAGACTACCTCTACAGGCAGAACATAATCATATTGTTGGTAACTTTCCTAGTATCCGCCCTGTATACAATTTTTTCATACTTTGTTCCTCAAGTGAAGGCCATTCCTGTATTCGGTAAATATCTATCTGCGCATTACATGTGGAACTTCCAGCCATCTCCTGCTTACTTTGGCCAGGGTATAATCATGGGTCATAAAACAACATCATACATGCTTCTTGGAGCCATACTTGGATGGGGGTTCTTATCGTACATAGCATACTACAAGAAATACGTCGACATTGATGTGGATCCAAATAACTGGCAAGGCGGCATAAGCGGGTGGGTTCTGTGGCCCTCATTAACGATCATGTTGGTAGACTCACTGATTGGGCTGTCTGTGGTATCAATGAAGGCCATTGTTAAATTCTATTTACAAAGAAAAAACATGGTTGGGTTCGACAATACAAATTTCAAGTTCAACAAAAAGAAAGCATTCAGACCCAGCTTTTTTGGCACCAAGTCCAGAGACGATTTTCCTGAAATGCCATTACCAATGCTCGCAGGAAACGTATCTGATAGAAATATAATAATGAGCACTAATTTGAGCAGCTCATTGCTGAACAAAGGGAGATCACCTTCACCTACAAGCAACTCCAATTACGGGTCATCAGATAACATCAGCGAGGTTGCTGTTGTTGATGAGGCCGCAGAAACCAGAATTCTCAAAGTCAAGGAAAATGGACACACAATCATATATGTGAGTAATGAGCACATCAACGACGACATCATTGATGACAGCCTACTGGTATCAAAAACCGTCACCTTCATTGGCATAGCATTCTCGTTTTTGCTGTGCATTCTGGGCATGGTGTATGTCTTTGGAATCCACATCATCCCCATAAGCTCATTGCTCCTGGCGTTGATACTGTCCATGTTTCTCTCCATTCTTGCTGTGCGAGCCTTGGGAGAAACTGACCTGAACCCCGTGTCTGGACTGGGGAAGTTGTCTCAGTTGATTTTTTCATTGATAACCAAAAAATCCACTCCGGGGGCCATCCTCATCAATCTGGTGGCTGGGGCCATTTCCGAAGCAGGCTCTGAACAGGCTGGTGATTTGATGCAGGATCTGAAAACAGGCCATCTTCTCGGCGCCTCGCCAAAGTCACAGTTCATAGGCATGCTCATTGGAACAACATACTCCATCCCCCTTGCAGCAGCCTTGTACTTGCTGTACGACAAGGTTTACGAAATACCTTCCATGGAGTTCAGAATACCGACTGCACTGGTCTGGATCAACTCTGCGAGGTTGTTCTATGGTGGTGGGTTACCTGACGGGTGTGTTTCCTGCTGCATTGTTGTTGGTGTTGTCTTTTCCGCTATATCCTTGTTAAAGAATTTGATGATTGAGTTTGGCAAGGACAGAAAACACCAGTGGCTTGTTGATGTGCTTCCAAGTGGAGTTGCGGTTGGAATTTCCATGATCATCTTACCTGCATTCACCATCCAGAGATTCCTTGGTGGGATGTTTGCCTTCTGGTACTATAGCAGAGAGGGGTCTAGCAGAACAAAGCTGATTATTGTGTCCAGTGGACTGATTTTGGGAGAGGGTGTGTGTTCAGTTATCAACATGATTCTTGCATCTTTAAAAGTTCCTCATATGTAGTTACTCACCCTATATATATTTTGCATCCTTAATAGAGTATTGCTAATAATTTACCAAATAGAAAAAAAAAAAAGACATATATAAACTACCTTACAGATTTTCTACTATCCAAGAAATTTTGTCTTTCTAGGAACCCACCTTTGTTACCAGCCCAGCCTTCTTTCAGCTCTTCATGATTGATTTTGGATTTGTCAACATAATTTGCCCAATCGATCTTTGATTTCTCCAAAGTTGAAAGATTCTTATATTGCGTGTTCTTGCCATTGATTATATCTTGTAAGATAGACTTTCTTTTCAGGGGACGTGTCAAATTGTCCTTTTTCTTAACAACCCTGTCGGTGTTGTCATCCTTAACATTTTCATTAACATCATCAAACTTCAAACTGTTGAAGTATTCCTTGGCCATGGCACTGTGCTTGGGCACTTCTATTTCCTCATCATGGATTTTACCAGCAAATTTGTATTTTCTTCTGATCTTGACCATTTCTACCACCTTGTGATTTGTGTTGTTTGTGACCTTGATGTTGTTCAGATTAATGTCGTCTTGAGCATTCAGTATGTCTATGTGTGAGTTGTCATCATTTTGCCTGTAAACCGAGTGCGTTAGACTGTTAAGCTTGTTGAAGATGTTATCAACATCAATGGTGTTTGCTGCGCTAGAGTCCTGTATAAGAATGTTGCCAAACTTGCTCAGTTGTTGCTTTAAAAACAAATCATTTTCATCGTCCTTGGCTGTTCGTCTGGTTTTGATAGTTGAGGAGATGTTTTTGTTCAGGTCGTACAGATCTTCGTTATCCAGGTCTGAGTCATTGTTGAGATTCAAGTTAGGATTGTAGTCTAGATCATCTTCTGAGTTGTAGTCATCGGATATGGTTGACATAAGGAGTTATATGTATGGTTTGCTTATAGATATTATATCGGGTATTAAGTTTGTTAGCTGTGAATATGTCGTGACTTTTTTTTTTTTTTTTTTACCCGTCTGGAAAGAAACGCTTACCCATAGACAGAGAAATTGAGAACAAGATAAAAAAGCTGTACAATATTTTTTTTTTTCCAGAATGTTTTGTAAAAATATACAACTTACATTTATGGATGAAAAGACATATGTGTCAATAAAATGGTATCACCAAATCCAGTTGTTTATCATACTAAAGAAAAAAAAAAAAAATGTCTGTCTGTGTCGGTATTATCAAAACAGTTGGTGTCTCATCATTAGGTTTGTACACTGGGCTGTTAACTTCATCTTATTTAATCTCTAAGAACATCACCTGCTGTGAAAGCCCAGAGCTAAAGAACAAAATCATCTGCAAGTTGTCCAAGGTTGGACTGGTTCTGTTAGGATTGTCCACTGTTTTCCTAGGTGTTGGCTACTTCAAGGTGCCACTGAGATTCAAGCAGCCTTACACTCTGTATGGATTCTTGGTGGGCCCATTGACAGGGTTGTACAGCTTGATGTTCAGTAAGTGTCCATACAAAACGTGTCCTGTGACCAAGAAGGAGGGCGAGTGTCCAGTTGCCAAGAAGGAGTGTCCAATGCAAACAAACATAAACCTGCCAAGACACCTTTTGGTGTTGCTTGCTGCCACGTTGCCTGTGTACTGTATGAATGTGTTGGGCTTGTATGGTGAGGGTGTCTTTTAGTGTACCCACTGTACCTGTATATCCGATAGTACACGTTATATATTTGTTAATTTTTTCCTTTGTTTTTTTTTTCACATATGGTCTGATTTTTTCCTTTTATTTTTTTTTTTTGGAAAAGTGTTCAAAAAGCTTTTAGCCGCGGAATGGTAGCCCCACTGGTTAAATCAACACTAAAATTTTTTTTTTTTTGGTTTTTTTGAAAAAAAGTGCATTTTTAGTCTACCCCCCGTTTTTAAAAGTGTTCAAAAATTGTTAATGGTCCTGATTGTTTTATTCTATTTTAGAATGAAAACATCATCTTCACAATCCTTCTAAACGTATCACTATATAGTCATATAAGGACTTTTATTCTCCCTTTTATTTGTTTTTTTTTGTATTTCAATTCAAGTTAAAGATCATTCCTTATAAAGTTTATAAGGGTCAGATATCTTATATACCAATGCAAACATAACAGCAAACAGTTAATTTAACAAAGAAAAATATCATTCATATTTTTTATTTTAATCTACTTCATTAATGCCTTATCAAAAAGTTTGCAAGCTTCAAAGTGGCTCATTCTCTACAGTATACAAAGGCAATCTTACTGAAAATAATCAAGTTTTTGTTGCTTTGAAATGCTGCTACAAGCCTATTTTTAATGTCCCTACAGATAACCCCGACTATCCCATTCTTCACCATAAATACCAGAACAAGCTCAAGAAAATCTTCAAACTAGTCAACAATGAATATGAAATACTTAACAAGCTTAGACAGGGCTCAAACATAGGCTTTTACAACAATGTACTCAGCGACAACAACATATGTCACATGGTGGATTTCCTAGAGTCTTCTGAGTTTTACATTTTTGTTTTACAATTCTGTGAGTTCGGTGATTTGTATGATCACATCAAATTGCTAAGAAATTCAAGCAACAACTCACATCCTCCCATCAACTACTACAAAGTTGTCAACCAAATACATCAAGCCTTGAAGTATGCTCATAATCTAGGCATAGCTCATCGAGATATCAAACCTGAAAACATCCTTTTGGATTCCAATTGTAATGCCAAGTTAACTGATTGGGGGTTATCCACATTCAATCTAGTTTCATTGCAGCAATGCATTGGAACTGAAAAATACTTAGCTCCTGAATGCTTTTTCCCTCAGTTCATCAAAAAGGAAGAGTATGCCAAATTAGACAAAATCCCTAACTACATCATCCACCAACATTTAACTGACGTCAATGTTTTGAAGCAGGATGGCTACGACACCATTGTTTCAGATTATTGGTCGCTGGGTATCACATTCTTATACATTCTATTTGCATCCTGTCCATTCAAGTTTGCTGCGATTCAACATCCATCAATCCTAAAGAAGCTTGAGAAATTGCCTCCGAATGAAAGTGCCAATGTAACCTTACCTGAAAATAAAAACTTCCAGTTGTACATCAGCAGCTCGTCAACGTTTATAGAAGAATACTATTTCCAAAACTTACTGAAACAAGAATCGCTGGCGATTTCCAAAAACACGATTCATGCTGCCATGAATATACAAGACAACTCGCATTATCCAGCATTCTGGTTGACTTTGTTGCCTTCCACTCAAATGATATTAGATTCGGATTTGGCTAATATGATCTCTCTGCAAAACGACAGCAACTCTTGTGTTGTAAGTTCCTCGATGGATGCAAACGGTGACAATAAGGTATTTTTCAATGAAACAATCATTGATATCATAAACTACACAATCCAGTTGCTGGAAGGAAACATCCCTTACAGGTTATGGTTACTACACCAAATATCTGCATTAATCACAGAAAACTTGATGTGTATTGATTACTTAAAGAGAGACTTGGATAACTTCATGAAGGATATTAACTCCATTCTACAAATACAGGTTCTGGTGTTAAAGGAGTTTGTTAGACAAATGGCCGAGTTACCTGCACATTTGATATCAATTGACTGTATAGATACTCATCAAATAGTAGGTAACATATGCCACATTTACAACAACAGAAAACTATACCACAAGCCTTACGAAGAGGTTAGTGAAGAGGAAGAAGAGCTCGTGGAATCAAACATAAATGGATTAGACGAAACTTACAACAATAGACAGTTCAGCCTGAATGCCAAAAACACAAGAGGATTTAGTAACATGACATTATATGAATCACATAAAAAATCACATAGTGAAGAACCAAATACCAAGATGAACAAAACTGGCAGCGACTCCACTAAAACAGAGGAAAGCCACGATATAGACAAAGCAGAATATGAAGACGGAGAAGAGATCATACAATCTTTTCAAGGAGTAAGTATATAAAGTATTAAAACAATAAATCTTTTATACAGTAAGATAGAAAAATAAAAATAATAATAATTTATATTTTGAATTGTTTAACTTCGCTATTTATTGCTTTTGACAAAGTAAATTTAGGTTTACTTTGTTTAATGTGCAATAACCGAAAACTCCATGTATAATAATTTATACACCTTTTATCTATCAAAATGTAGTCAACAATTGATAAAGCTTCTTTAAAAATTATAAAGATATTCACTTATGAATAATTAAAATTTTTTCCAATAATAATTTTTTTCTTTCTTTCTACAAGTTGTTGGTGTCCGGTGAAAATTTTTCAAATTTTGCTCATTTCTTTTTTTTTTTTAATTTCCTCCCCTACACACCAAATGTACAAGTACTCATAAAAATTTTAAGAGCATTTATCTCAGGTCAAGATCAAAGAATTATCATTTTTGAACACATCTTTTTATTATAGACTCAAACCAAACAACAAAACCCCTAATAAAGAAGAAACGAACATATACTTTTTCTAATATGTCTTGTCAGTTTTTTGCTAGAACCGAAGAAAATATCGAAACCACTACAGGATACCCAGATTTTGAAACCACTGCCAACGATGGTGTCTTTGGTAAAATCACCTTTTCTGAAGATAACGTTCCTGATTTGAGCACAAAGCCAACCACTAAGGCCATCAGTGACAACGGTATATACTTAGCCATTGCCTTATCCGACAGCTTGAAGGTCTACAGTGGTGAAAAGGACTTCTCAACCTTAATCATGGAAGTTCCTCTTGAAAAGCCTCTATACTCATTGAAATTCTCCAACACTGGTAAGTATCTACAAACATTCCAACAATTCTCTGTTAACAAGGAAGAAAACGAAGGTCTAAAAAACTGTACCGTTTATGATATAACCAAAAACAAGAAACTTTATGAATATACAAATAAATCCTTGGACAATTGGCACCTAACCTTCAACAAAAACGATACATTTGTCATGCAGCTGTCCAACAATAGAAAGTCCATGAAGTTCATCAAGATCAATGAGAATGGCGACAACTTGTCCTTTGACTCATCTGAAAGCATCTACACCATAATCAACTTTGCCAATGCCATCGAAAACTTTGAACTATCCCCTAACTGCAAGCAAGCTCCTGTTATTGCTACATTCACACCGGTCAAGGCTGGGAAGCCTGCTGCTTTGCAAATATGGGTCACTCCTTCCCTGCCTTCCAAAAAACCTATAGAACAAGCTGTCATCACCAAGACATTCTTTTCTGTGGACTCCTGTATATTCTATTGGAACTCAAAGGGTACCACTGTTTTGGGAAAGACATCAACAAACTTCAACAGCAACTCATACAACGGTGAAAACAAGCTATATCTGTTGTCCCACATATCCAGCCAGGCCTTGTTGTTGACCTCCTCCAAGGACTCTGGTCCTATCCATGACATCAACTGGAACTTCGATGGGTTGTCCTTTGCTGTGAACTTTGGCTACATGCCTTCAAAGACTGTGTTCTACAACACCAAGGGTGACTCCATCAAGGAAATGGAGCCAGATAGAAAGAACACCATCCTGCATTCTCCAAACGGTAAGTATGTGTTGATAGCTGGTTGGGGTAACCTGGCTGGGGGTGTTGATATATTTGACATCAGTGACAACTACAAGAAGTTGGTATCATTTGAGCAAAGTAACATCAACTTCGTTGAGTGGTCTCCTAGCGGTGAGTTCTTGTTGATGGCAATCACATCACCAAGACTAAGAGTTGACAATGTCGTTAAAATATTGCACTTCTCAGGAAAGTTGATTTATATCAAGGAGTTCAAGGAGTTGCTACAATGTGGATGGCGTTTGAAGGACACGAAGACCAAAGATCCGGTTTATAGCTTCAAGGAGTCCAAATTGAAAATCCATCATCACTTCAGCGTCACTCAGTACAAAATCAAAAACGCAGGCAAGGAAACCAACCCAGGTGCTCCTAAGAAGCCTGCTGCCTCTTGGAGAGCATCCAGAGGCAAGGCTAGCAGTGGGTTGTTGAACGCTGGAGGCAGTGGATCCTTTGCTGCCAAAAGAAAGGAAAACGCCAAGAAAACCATCCCAGGTGCTGTTCCGGTTACAAACACAAATACGCAAAATAACCAAAACACCGGAGAGCCTAAAAAGGAAGCGTTGTCCCCAGAAAAAAAGGTTTTGAGAAACTTGTTGAAGGTGTACCACGGTATTCAAAAAATCAAGGAAAAGCAAGCTGCTGGAGAAAGATTAGAATTGACTCAATTGTCAAAGTTGGAAAGAGAGGAATTTGTAATAAAGGAATTGAAGGCTGTAGGCTGGGATGGTAGCGATACTGTTTAGTATGATAGTAAACAAAACCTTTTATATATTCAACTTCATTTATTTTATTTCCAACCCCTTTTTGTTAATGAATGTGTGAGTTTCAGTTGATTAGAAATGTTGATTTTAGTGGTGGAAGATGCATACGTGGTAGCGTCAGCAGCAATTTTTTTTTTTTTAATGTTTTTGGTGTTTTTTTGGTTTTGCCAAAATTAAAGTTTATATTCGTCTAAACCACTCATTTTAGTTGTTTTTTTTCTTATAACGTTTTATGTATTCAGCAAATAAAAGATTAAACAATCAAAAGAAGTATAAACATCCTAGATTAATTATTCAATACCTATAGATAAACAAAAAGTAGCTATAGAATGGATGTTTCAAGTGAACTAAAGAAGCTTATTGATGAATTCACCAACCCTGAAAATGGATACATTGATCAACAAACCATTGAAATATTCAACCTGCTACCAAGCAGACCACACAACCCTGAGTACTACAGCATGATTCACAGGCCAATGTCTTTTCAAAAAATATACAGACAGTCTAAACATTACAAAATTGATAGATTGCAAGACTTCATTTCTGATTTATGTCAGATTGTACACAACTGTAAGACTTTTAATCCAAGTGAGTCTATATTCTATAAAAAGTCTGAAGAGTTGGAACAATGTATCAAGGAGAAGATCATTCCCAAAGTGGAATCCATTTTTGGCGTCAAGGATTTGAAATACATTGATATGGCTCCAGCTCCCAAACCTGAATCCTCTGAGACCCCCCAAGATGTTGAAAGTAAAGAAAACAACGACATTGTTCACAAGGAAGAACCCTTACAATCTGAGAGTGTAGTTGAATCACAAGATCATATCTCCATGGAGAATGCCATAGTGGATCCATCACAACTGGATGGGACAGATGATGGGAATGGGATCTTTACAGCTGTTGATGGGCGTAAATTCTTGACATCCATCGATGTTGCCAAGAACTTCACCCAGGTGCCAGTAGGAGACATCAACAGATATCCAACTTTTATTAGAGAAAGAACCATGGTATATGAAAGACAAACTTTTGATGATATCAATGAACACATTGCAAGAAAGAAAGGTAGACCTACATTAAAGACTGACTTAGAAATGAGATACATAAACTTCATTAACGATGAACAACTATTGACCTTCCCATTATTGGATAACAAGGCTGAATTTTTCTTTGATGGAAGGGTCAATACCTATGAACAAGTCAAGTTTAACATCAAAAGAGGTTTCATTACTGATGTTGATGAACTTTATAAAGCCCTGGAACAAGTCACTTCTTATCAAGTTGAAAACTGTTTAAGAAAGGATCGAGAAGAAATCACCAATTTTTGTACTCGTGTAAGCCAAAAGGCTTTGAGTTACTTCTCAGACCTTCCTAATGACGTGGAATCCAATGACAAGATCATAGTCGACAGATTCATAATGGATGAAGTTGTTTATGAAGTTGGGTCTTTTGTCTTGTTGAGAAATCCTGTTGATCCATCAAGACCCATACCTGCTCAAATTTTTCAAATTTGGAGAGAACAAGATGATTCATTATGGATGTCATGTTCTTGGTATTTGAGACCAGAGCAGACTGTCCACAGAGCTGACCGTGTCTTTTATAGAAACGAAGTCGTAAAGTCGAATCAATCCAGAATACACAGAGTCGAGGATATCATTAGCTTGTGTACTGTGCTGCATTTCACCAGATTTGTTAGGGCAGAACCCTTGGATACCGTTGGTCCAATTTTCATTTGTGAATACAGATATAATGACACATCTTACAAGTTCAATAAAATTAGAACCTGGAAAGGAGCTGTGCCTGAATGTGTTAAGGAATTGGCCGAAGCGGATGTTCCCCTAACACAGTTGAGATTCATGAAAAAATTTGAGTCTCCATTGAAGCATCTAATCGATCCATCGTTACCCTTGAATACAGACCACCCTCAAAAGACATTCCCCACATTACAAACTGAAGATGAAAGGGAACAACCATCATTGGGTAATGTTTACAGAGATAAAATTTTAGATAAGGATGAGTTGGGTGAATACTCAACATCAAGAGTATACACACAAAAACACCTGGTTCTTCCGCAGCATTTTGATTTGATACCTTCAAACATCAGATTTGATCCAGTGAACCAATCATTTATAGACTCAAGTAACGCATTGGCATCATTTGTCTATAACGTGTATGAATCTGGAATTAATGTAAGCAACTTGCTAAAGACAGAAGGAAGCAATAGAATAGGTGCAAACAGCTTCAGTAGGGCTTTACCCCAAGTATCTGTTTCTAACAGTGGATCAAAGGTTCAAAGGTTAGCAACATTAACCAACTTGAATCCTGGCCCAACCGTTTTCAAATCAAGAAGCAAGCAAACATACTCCACAAATTCTAAGAATGCATCCGGATTAAAGCCACATAAAGACGAATCACTGAAGTTCATGTCAAGAAATGCGGAAAACATGAAACCATCCATTACCAAGAGTATTCTTACTCAAGCCGATAAGACTAAGAAAAAGTTGAGTTCCTCTCCCATTAATGCTAAACAACCAAACAAGGGAGAAATATCAGGAACCAAGAGTCATTATTTGGACGGGTTGTTAGAGTTGAATAGACACATGAAGGGAGGAAACACATTGGTTCATGAAGACAGGGACAGTTTGAATCCAAACAAGATGTACTTGCTCAATGAAGAACACAGTTATGTTTTAAACACACCATTGCTGAACAACATTGAAGGATTTGTTAGAACTGATAACAACGTGCATTTCCAAATAATCAAAAATGTTGAGAGCTACAATGAGGAGAAAGCAGACAAGAATGGCGAGCTGATCTTGTATAACAACAAGAACTTGAAAAACGAAGAAAAAAAGCTGTTGCAAGATTACAAGAAGGAAGCATTAATAGAAAAGGAAGTTGAAGAAGAAGAAGCCAGAAATGAAGCTGTCAATTCAGACGAAGAGATAGATAACTTGTATTTAACCAAGAATGAAAGAAAGAGAAGAGGATCTGAAGGGTCAATGGACAGCTATGTAGATTCTGAACTTTCCGATACTGAAATCATTGAGAGGAAGGCCTATAAAAGGCTACAAAAGAGAAAGCTTGTTAAGGAGGAAGACATCATCAACAAATACTATACTTATGTTGACGGTATGAACAAAGGTGATCTGATTTGGTTTACAGGCTTATCACAAAACATAAGCAAAAGGGTCATAGACACCAAAGATCCAATGAAAACAGTGGGGCCTAGCTTGGAATATTTGAAGTTCAAGATGAGCAAAAAATAATGCGCGTGACATTCTTGATATATCGGATGTATTTCCTAAAAGAGTAATTTCTTTTGAAGAAGCAAGTGCCTGCTAATAGTTTTCCGATGACTACAGAAGTTTGAAAAAAACAGGACTAAAGACCAAATTACACCAAAGGAAATAAAACGATTTATTTATATATTTTTTTCAAACTTCGATTTATTTTTTTTCAAAAAAAAGTACTACTAAATTGATTAATTCATCTTTTACCCCCTTCTACAAAAGGTCAATATTTAAACGATACGATGATTAACATTTTCTTTGTATATAAACAGTCTTCTTTCATATATTAATTTGATATTGTAAAACTTTCATGATTAGTATAATACAGGAAAGAAATCTTTATCAATAAAACCATTCTGATTGTTGAATTTACATATAATTGAAACAATAACACAACACGTATAAACATGTCTGACTTTGATAAATACTCAACCCCTCTATCTTCAAGATACGCTTCTGAAGAAATGTCTTCAATCTTTTCCTTGAGAAACAGATTCACCACATGGAGAAAGTTATGGTTGAACTTAGCCATTGCTGAAAAAGAACTAGGTTTGAATGTTATTTCTGAAGAAGCCATTGCTGAAATGGAAAAGAACTTAGAAATCACTGATGAAGAAATCAAGGCTGCTTCTGTTCAAGAATCCATTGTTAGACACGATGTCATGGCTCATGTTCACACCTTTGGTGAAACCTGTCCTTCAGCTGCTGGTATCATTCATTTAGGTGCTACTTCATGTTTCGTTACCGATAATGCTGATTTGATCTTTTTAAGAGATGCTTACGACATCGTCATTGCCAAGTTGGTTAATGTTATTGACAGATTATCCGAATTTGCCGAAACTTACAAGGACATGCCAGTTTTGGGTTGGACTCATTTCCAACCTGCTCAATTGACCACTGTTGGTAAGAGAGCCACTTTATGGATACAAGAATTGTTGTGGGACTTAAGAAACTTCACCAGAGCCAGAAACGATATTGGTTTAAGAGGTGTCAAGGGTACCACTGGTACTCAAGCTTCATTCTTGTCTTTGTTTCACGGTGATCACGATAAGGTTGAAGCCTTGGACAAGAGAGTTACTGAATTGCTAGGCTTTGAAACTGTCTACCCAGTGACTGGTCAAACTTACTCAAGAAAGATTGATATTGACATAATTGGTCCACTGTCTTCCTTTGCTGCCACTGCCCACAAGATGGCCACTGATATCAGACTATTAGCTAACTTAAAGGAAATTGAAGAACCATTTGAAAAGCAACAAATCGGTTCCTCCGCCATGGCCTACAAGAGAAACCCAATGAGATGTGAAAGAGTCTGCTCTTTGGCTAGACACTTGGGATCATTATACAACGATGCTGTTCAAACCGCTTCCGTCCAATGGTTTGAAAGAACCTTAGATGACTCTGCCATCAGAAGAATCTCCATTCCAAGTGCATTCTTAACTGCTGATATCTTACTATCTACCTTATTGAACATCTCCTCCGGTTTAGTTGTTTATCCAAAGGTCATTGAAAAGAGAATCAAAATGGAATTACCTTTCATGGCCACAGAAAATATCATCATGGCTATGGTTGAAAAGGGTGCTTCCAGACAAGAAGTTCACGAAGAAATCAGAGTTTTGTCTCACCAAGCCTCCAATGTTGTTAAGAACGAAGGTGGAGACAACGATTTGATAGAAAGAATTAAGAATACCGAATTCTTCAAGCCTATTTGGAATGACTTGGAAACCCTGCTAAGACCAGAAACCTTTGTTGGTAGAGCTCCACAACAAACTGAAAAGTTCATTAAGAACGATGTTGCCAAGGCTCTGGAACCATACAAGAGTTTGATCAACAAAGAAGAAGTTAAGTTAAGTGTTTAGGTTATATATTATGATAATATAGAAGTAAGAAATCATTGATTGATTTTTGGAATATTTTATTTTTTTGCATAGGTGTATATTTTGACAGTATTATAGATGTAAAAGATATACGGTGTTAAGAAAGTGAAATGTACTATTTTTTTTTTTTCCGATGGAAAAATCTCCCCGCGCCTAGTTAAATTTTAAAATACTTTATCTGATTGTTAACACGATAAAAGGTGTCATTTATATAAACAGCTGAATGGAGAAAAGTCAACATCTGTTGAGCTCACTGTATCATTTGTCTTAAGCAAAAGTATCTCTTGCTCTTTTCACTTTGATACTAAAAGAATAATTTATAATTGATAACCACAACCCTTTTTAACAATAACGGATAACAAAGATGGTATCAAGAATCGGAATTGCACAAATAACATCAACAAATAATATACTAAACAACTTGAACAAAGTTAAATTTTACATCAACAAATCATTAACCGATGACTTAGATGTTTTAGTTTTTCCAGAAGCAACAGACTTTATTTCTGAGAACAAACAACAAAGTTATGAACTGGCACAAAAAGTTAACCATGATTTCTTATCTCCTTTGCAAGACTTTATAAAGGCGCTGAACTTAACCAAATTGCATGTTTTCATAGGTGTTCATTTACCATCCATCAAGTCTCCTGAAACAAAAATTAGAAACTGCTTGTTGCACATATCCCATACTGGAGAAATTATCAACAACTACCAAAAAATTCATACCTTTGATGTACCTAAAGTTGACATCATTGAATCCAACCTAGTTGAGAAGGGTGTTGAATTGCCTGAGTTACAAACCATTGGTGATCTAAGCATTGGTCCAAACATTTGCTATGATATTAGATTTCCTGAACAAGCCTGCTATTTAAGATCCTTAGGAGCAAATGTTTTGCTTTATCCTTCTGCGTTCACAATGCTAACAGGTAAGTTACATTGGGACATATTAGGAAAAGCAAGAAGTCTAGATACACAGTGTTATTCTATCTTGGCTGGCCAAGTTGGTCAGCATAACGAAAAGAGAGCATCTTGGGGTCATTCTAAGATAGTCGGGCCTTGGGGAGATGTACTCTTGGAATTGAAGGAAAATGAAGAAGATTATGGATTCTTGGAAATAGACATAGATAATCTTGAAAAAATTAGAGACGGCATGCCATTGTTTGATCAAAAGCCTAGTAATATGTTCTAAATAAAGTACTATATAAATGTTTATGTAATGATTCATATTATTCTGAAGAAGAACTTATTCCATTTATTTTGTAATCTGTATGCTTATCAATTTGACCTGCTTTTTCACCACTTTTGTTTTCTTTCCGTTTTTGCCTTTTCAAGACAGGCAAAGCTTCTTCTACATCTTCGGTATTTGTACAACGCTTGGTTCCTATGTTCGATGTTCCACTTGTACAATGGTGGTTAAAATATTCATTAATAACTTTTAAGCTTTTCCTTTTACTAGATAGTGAAGCTTTTAGTTTCCGAATGTTGGCGTACACAGTTGATACATTTGCATCATTAGCTTCAGCAGTTCTAGACTGTAAAACACTTTGACACTTTGAGATTTGACCTGCCAAATTTGAAATTTCCTCGCGGTATTGTTGTTTCATCTTATCGAGGTTTGTTTTACTTTTCAAACTATCAAACTCACTTATTTTGCAACTTAATTTAGCTTTTAAAACAATCCAAGGAAATCTGTTTTCAGTGCTTTTGGATCTTGGGTCCAAGCCGTAACTTTTCTTGAAAGTGTCCAAATCATTTCCAAAGGTACTCAACAGTGTATTATATTTATTTTTATTTTGCGATTGGGTCTTGTCATTTAGTTCAAAAAAGGTTTTCAGCAACTGACACAATCTATTGTTAAAGGTCCCATCTTCTTCGAGTGGCCTTTTTTCAATTATTTCCATATCTGAATCACTATCTGTTGATAACTCCACTATTTTTGATGCATTACCATTTGATGAAGATGTATCATGTTCATCACCTGACGTATCACTGATAGCGTTATGAACATAAGTTCCTTTCAGCGCATTATAGGCCAGAGCATCTGCTTTTTGGTTTCCAATAATGTTTAAATGACCAGGAACCCATTTTAATTCAAACATGTGTTCAGAACTGTTTTTTTTATAAAATTTCTTGAGTTGAAGGTATGGCTTCATGCATGCTTCTATATGTTGCTTGTTGGCAATGGTGTCCTTTTTCAAATCAAGATTGACTACATGTTTTTCAATGGCAAATAATGAGTAAGCTGAATCAGTGTGAATTATCACTCTGAAAATCTTCTTATAAGAAATCTTATTCAACTTTTTATACATTATCAGTAAATCATCAAATACATGTCTACAAGCAGCAAGTTCAGCGATGTTATTGGTTTGTTTATTCTCATCATCTATCGGTTCGGGTACACTACCATGGTCTCTTAAAAGTCTTGCAACAACTTGTCTGTCCTCATCAGGCAAGTACTTCAAGTCATAATGTATACCTTTCCCCATGGACCGAAGATCTGAAGAACCATCACAGTATGCATGAATAGTGCTTTTTTCTGCCTTTTTAAAACCTTTATAATTTAGCTTCTTAATATTCATTTCTTTCATATATTTATTTTCAAGCTCGTAAAACGTATTCTTTAAATACTTGTAAGCATATTCAACTGAAGGAACCTTTCTATGAAAGAAGGCAGACTTCAATTCACCTTTAGTGCATTTTTTTCTATATGCCATATGATTTTGCAACAAGCTGTATGTGTCAAATATGAATGAGGACTTATCTGAAACATCAACAAAAAGAAATGCCTTATTAAGTGACCACGAAAAGGAATCATTATCTACATTCAAATAAATAAAATTGCCAAGTGATGCAAAGTTCAAGTTGCTTATAGGGCACCTATACACTCCATATGTCTTACCTAGGTTATCCTCAGCAACATCATTAGTTTTTATTAGTGGAGTTTGCAAAGATCCATATTTGGATTGATGTGCTGTTTGAAATTCTTTTGATTCTGATTTAGATTCAGTTTCTTTTTTTGCATTTTGATTATTGTCGTTCAAGTATGCCAATGCCTCTTCTTTAGTAGAAAAGGATTTAAATTGAGGACCTTTGAAGTTGTGTACCAGAGGCTTTGTTTCATCCCAGGATGTAAACAAGCCTGTTCTAAGACCTCTTTTTACGGCATAATATTTAGTTTTCTTTGCCATTAACAGAATCATTTATTTGTTGGTGGTATATTTAAATTAAATCCACAATGTCTCATAGTATGTTGTAATATCATTAATTTAATAGCTTTTTCAAGCATCTTTTCCTATTTTTTTTTATGGGAGGAAACGATGATCATCCACGTCATGAAGAAATAATTACACGTGATTTTAATTTAAAAAAAAATAAACAGCTTTTCTATAATAATTGAAGTATTACTAACATTATACAAAGTCTTGATGTTTCAAGCATAGACTAGTAATTGACCAATAACGGTCATAGTCTTAAACCTAAAAGCTAAAAGTACACTGTAGACACAACATCAGTCATAAATAAATAAAAAATTTGAAAAAAAAAACCGCCCGTATTCTCACGATTGTTTAGATTTTCGCTTTTAGTCCTTTTATCATTTTTTTTCATAACAGACAAATATATGAAGTCTGTTTGAATATGAATTAACAATACATGAGAGAGCAGCAAAACAAACAACAAGACTTGATATGACTTTATCCAAACCAAGATGATAAAAATAGATACCAAGAAGCTACATCATGCTGAACATTCCAATTTCCTGTACTATACAATCACTGACCATCTCAATAACCTCATATACATATCAGATGAATCGCCAATAGACATCAACTATATGGAGTTTGATACTTCGTATGATGATGATTCTGGAAATCTATTTGACATACCCACAGACATATTCTTAAAGAACTATATCAACATATACTCCATCACTCAAAGTGAAACAAATTTAGCAGGTACATTTGTTTTTCATAGTATACAGTCGGATAACAGCCATAACAATGAATTGATATTGAAAAGTAACGGAATATCTTATATATTTTGCAAACTAAGCAGGAATCATAAAAAAAGCTATTCTATAAATGATTTGCTGGATATAAACAACATAGTTTCCAAGGATATCTTTGACACTCTAACTGATATAGAAATGCTCAAAAAGAATATAAATAACCATACGTATCACTCATTATACAAATACATATACCTTGATGATCTGCAGTTTCCTGACTATCCAAAGGCAGCAATTAAAGGAGGGCTCAAAAATGAAAACTCACTTCTTCTTGATGACAACTATGATCTGAACACACCTACAAACACACAACTCCATCAACATCACAATGCCTTGTTAAAAAAACGAAAGCAAATGCTTATAAAAATCAACGAGCATCTTAGAAATCTGCTCCAGCTTAAGCCCCTCCAAACTCCTGACTCTGTTGCCAGTCTGATATCATCTCTGAACGAAGAAGAACTGACAAAATTTAATTGTAACATTACAAACTATTTGCTGTACTTGAAAATAATATCACAGATTTTGAATGTTCCATTGTTCTACAAAAATCATAAGTTTGTTATCAAATTCAAGTCCTTCATGTCATACGGCATTCTTTCGAAGGCAGATACAGGCGAAAAGCTAAAAATCATCCCCTTTTACATCAACAAGGATAAAAACATCTTGAACATTCAAAATTTTCTGATAGGCTACAATTGGATTTTCAATTACAATTTTTATCTATATAACTTTTTTTTTTGATTTTCTCATAGTGTCTTCAGCAAGTTCTGTTTTCACCTTGATTTCACCTTGATGCATCAAGTTTTCCTTTTCATAATATGTGATTATTTCGCTCTTCTTGGTTGATTTTGTTAGTTCAACAGATTTCAAAATATATTCATAGTACACATTGTCCTTATCTAAAGCATTTTTATCATCCACAACGTCCTGAAGCATTGAAAATAGCTCATTTATATTAGCGATTTTTGTTTCGGTATCATCAACACAAGCATGTGTTCTTTCACAATAATGTCTCCATAGCACATTATAAAAGTAGTCACTTTCCAAGCCCCTAATAGCTTTAACCACACCGGTGTCTTCTATTTTTTTCAAGAGCTGCGTATTATCAAGATTGTCAAACTCCAGTTTTACTATTTCTTTGCTAATAAACTTACACAACAAACTGCCGCACTTGACAACCATTTCTGTGTAATAACTAATGCTGAAATCTTCAACGACCACTTTACGAAATTTCAAATTCAACAAAACCTTTCTTTTTTTCAACTCTATTTGTACCCTACCATCCTTACTTACATCAGTTATTGGTATCTTAAATAGTGATTTGCCTTTGTAAAATATTTCTACCATCAAATCTTCGTCAGCATCATATGCGTGCATAAATAAAGTTTCATTTGAGTACAATATCTTTCCTTGAATCTCTATTCGATAATTTTCAACGTCCTTCAACTCCAAAATACTTTCAAGATCAAAATATTGAATTCTGTTATTTGTTAATTTACTGCCCTTATTTAATGTTTCCGCAAATATTTTTTTAAATTCATTGATAAATACAATGATATTACATGTATCTTTTAATAAAAGGAACAATTTTTTATACAAATTCTCCCCTTGTTTTCCTCTGTTTATATTAATCAAACTCAAAACAAAATTATTTCGCATATCAGAAAGTAAATCCAACAAATCTCTACTGATATTCCGTGTAAAGTGAACCATCACATTGGTGTAAATAAGACCACTCTTTGTATCAAACAAACTTTGAAGCTCCTCTCCTAAAGCTCTTCCCAATTTTAAAACGTCTAATCTTTTAATACTTAAGAATTCATCGTCTGTTTCCTTATTATGAAAAACATTCTTAGTGGCTCTAAAAAACTGGTCTGATAAATAAAGAACAAAGTTTTTATAAAACTTTAAAAAGTGAGTATTAAAGTTCTTGTTTTCATCAAAAGACGAACTCAAATTAAACCTCTTTACATTGTTCAAGATAAAATATTGAAATGTCTTGAAAGCTGCAAATTTTTTGACTCGTGCTCTTTTTTTAAATTTCTTGATCATGTCTCGATAGTATTTGCTAAAGTTATTTTTGAATGTTGTATTGAAATTATTTTTGATAAAATCATACCTCGGATCTAATTCCTCAAGTACATATTGTATACCTTGTAAATCACTTACAAATTCAGTGATTTCAAACATCGGATCCTTAAAATAGTTTGAGAGGTTTCTCTGAAAATATTTTTCAAATTCAGTTACATTTAGGGTTTCAAATATGTATTCCCATCTTTCATCATAGTAAAAATCTATATTTGTTAAAAAAATTTTTAACTGCGTATATGATGTGTGTATAACTGGTAAGTTTTTAGTAGTTTTCTTAATAATTAATCCCAGTAAAAAATCAGCATATATTGAATGAAATAAATTCAACAAAGAATTAAAAAGAAAGTTTATTTTTAATGAAAATGTATCATTCATGTAAAGATTATCGAATTTCTTGAATTTCGTTAATATTTTAGTTAGTTTAACAATAATTTGAATTTTTTCTTCATAATTACAAGCAGATGCGATATCTTCAAACAAGTTATATTTTGCATACTTTTGAACAAAGAAATCCGCGTTAACCAAAATAGTGTCTGTTATATTGTTTCCAGTTAATGATTTAGTGGTACTTAAGCTGTTACCTGTAGTATCAACACAGTAATTTATACTGGTGAAGTTGCTTTGATCACATTCTACATTCACTTCATCATTAGTCGTTGTTTTCTTATAAATGGAATCTATGGGATATAGATTACTATCATCTTTATTACGTGATATACCTTTGGTATATACATTGTCTAAAGCTTGGTTCTCTTTATTTTCAAATTGCCGTCTGCTATAATCTTTGGTAATATCCTCATATGATTTGTCACTAACTTGAATGCTGTTGACTACATTGATTAATTCACAATACAAAAACTCTAAAGGAAACAAACCTAACGTGTATTTAATCACATCTTTGCAAAACCTGTTATTTGTTTGGAATGTGGTGTTTAAAAGCTCATTAGACGTATCAAAAAAATCATCAATATTGATAATAAATGATGATCCAGTTCTTGAAACCATCTGACATGCATCTACATTCAAATGAATTGATTTTTGATAGTTGCTAAACCTCAACTGTAATTTGCTTAAAGCATCTTTATTTTCATGTTTGTTAATTTGACTGTCAAGAAAGCCTTTGTAATCCATAATATTAAGATCAAAAAATATTTGTTTAAAGGCTTTTATTAATTCAATTTTATCGATTCCTTCGTAAATAGATTCAACCTTTACAACATCACTCTCATAAAGTTTGAGTTGTACTTGTTTGAAAACCTTGTTTTTTAAAGATACTGGATAGTCTTGGTTAAGTACCTTAGTGTTGATAATTTCAGTAAAAGTTCTATGTTGTGATTTTGGCTTAGATTGGGATTCCGATACCACTATATCTGAAACTGTCTGAAGAAGTAAAAAAATAAAGTATATCCTGGTAAATAATATTTGACTTTCAGTTAGGCTTGTCATGGTTGGTATTGCTATTTTCAAGTTCTTTAGTATGGGTGTTGATCATGTATGCTAATTCATGCTGTTTGATTCATTTCCATTTTTATCATTCAATTTTTTTTTTGTTTTGGGAACACAAAAACTATCTCATTTGATTAAACCTAAAATAAGCGTGGTTTGATTTTTTTTTTTTTGGTAAGGGACTAATACGTAATTCACGGGTTACTCCTCAAATACATGATTTTCCTCAGCACTTATATGTCTTTGAAGATATCTTTGCATACTAAATGATGTCACAGATTCAACGTCTGTAGGAAAAACCCGAGAGAACTTCAAATCATTATGAACCAATAGATATCTGCCGTCTTTTGGATTTTGTAAATTGTTTGCCTTCACGTATTTCCAAATGTGGCAGGTGATTTCCTTTCTGTTCCACAACTCATTGGTTTCGGGATTGATTTTGCCTATAATTTCCGCTAATTTAGGACTTATATAGACTTTTCTATCCAAACCAGCCATTTTTTTAGGTTCATTTGGATTGAGGTCTTTTTCCTTCGTCTTTCGTTTAGTAGGTTTCTTCTTAACCTTTTCTGCTTCTGAAGGCTTTGCTTTTTTTGAAGATTGAATGTCTGTATAATTTGTTGAATCTTTATAAGTTTGATATTTGTGAAAGCGTTCATATATTAAGGATTTAAGCTGTTTATTTTGATTGGTAACTTCATCTCCGTATAGAGCTTCAAGAGATTTGATGATTCGAGAAACTGTTATTTTGTCCAAGTCCCCTACATGAATGATGCAATCTACGATAGCAGTGTACTTTGTAACAGAAGTGTAACTTTCATATTGCGATTTGGCCTTGAGCAGCTGTTGAAATAACTTTACTTCCTCAGCATCCATTATTCCTATTTTGATATTTTTTTTTGGTATATTGTTGTAGTTGATCATGTTTAATTATGCTTTAATGTAGATATGTTTACATTATAAAATCATTTTTTTTTGTTGTTGCTTTATTTGTGATTTGTTCAATTAGTAAAACAAAGTCACGTTTTTTTCTTATGTTAACTCCGCTCAAATATCATAATTACACTCTGCACGTTTACAGATTTTTATGTGTCATTACTTTGGAAAATGTCATTATTTTGAACATTATAAATTATCAAATGAAAAATTCAGTTCGTTGAGTATATAGTCAATACATTCTCTTTTTATATAAATGTTATGAACCAATTTTAACTGATATTGATTAGGAGTATAATTTCGTTAACATTGAATACACTCTACATTGGGTAATTATAACAACGTTTCTTTTTTTTTTTTACCTTTTTTTTTTTGTTTTTTTGCTACCTTGTATTTTCTTTTTTACAGAAGAATTATTCTTTGAAAAAGGTAAAATTTATAAATACTTGTATTTTAACTTGGTTAGTGAACATGATCTTAGAAAAGTAAGTAAAAGTCTAAATGATAAAGCAATATATACAGGTATAATATATTGTAAATAATAATAACCCTAAACGGCGTATATTAACTAAAATATGGACAATATAAATAAAACAGAAAAATCCAAATCTGAATCTATTGGTGAACTTATCAATGACATCCAACTAAATGACGATGATTTTGACTTATTTGATGTCTCAGATGAAGAAAATGAAAAAGAAGAAAACTCACCTAAAAGATTGAAACAGGAAAAAGATATTAAACCCAAAGAAAGAGGTGTATTTAAAGATGGCTTTGAGTCCGAACAAGTTGTAAATTACACTGCTTCCAATGATTTGTTACCACAATCCGACGAAAGCAAACAAGCTGATGAAGAAGAGAAAGTTCAAATCAAGCATCAAGTTAGACATCAAGTTGCCTTGCCTCCAAACTATGACTACATTCCTATAACAGAACACAAAAGAGTAAATGAAGCCAGAGAATACCCATTCACGTTGGATCCCTTTCAAGACACTGCTATTTCATGTATTGACAGAAATGAGTCTGTACTAGTTGCTGCACACACATCTGCTGGTAAGACAGTGGTTGCTGAATACGCCATTGCACAAACCCTAAGAGATAAGCAAAGAATCATTTATACATCTCCAATCAAGGCTTTATCAAATCAAAAGTACAGAGAATTTTTAAAGGACTTTGGTGATGTTGGTTTGATGACAGGTGATATTACCATCAACCCCGATGCTTCTTGTATTGTCATGACTACTGAAATTCTGAGAAGTATGTTGTATAGAGGTTCTGAAATGATGAGAGAAGTCAAGTGGGTTGTCTTCGACGAGGTTCATTACATGAGAGATAAAGAAAGAGGTGTTATTTGGGAAGAAACCATCATTTTACTTCCTGATAACTGTAGATACGTGTTCTTATCTGCTACCATTCCAAATGCCAAGGAGTTTGCGGAATGGATTTGTTTGATCCATCACACTCCATGTCATATCGTTTACACCGATTATAGACCTACACCTTTACAACATTACTTATTCCCAGTTGGTGGTAACGGTATCCACTTGGTTGTTGATGAGAAGTCAAACTTCAGAGAAGAAAACTTCCAAAAGGCTATGAAGGCTATAGGATCATCTGATGACAATGATAACCAAAAGACAAAATCAAATAAAGGTGGTGCTGCCAAGGGTAATGATTCCAAGGGTGATATTTTCAAAATAGTCAAAATGATTTGGCAAAAAAGATACAATCCAGTTATTGTGTTCTCCTTCAGTAAAAGAGATTGTGAAAGTTTAGCTATGAAGATGACCAGTATTGATTTCAATGAAGATGATGAGAAAAAATCCATTGAACAAATATTTAATAATGCCATTGAAATTCTTCCGGAAAAAGACAGAAAATTACCTCAAATTACTCAACTTTTGCCTTTACTAAAAAGAGGTATTGGTATCCATCATTCTGGGTTGCTACCTATTTTAAAGGAAGTTATTGAGATTTTATTCCAAGAAGGGTTTTTGAAATGTTTGTTTGCAACTGAAACCTTTTCCATTGGTTTGAATATGCCTGCTAAAACCGTTATTTTCACAGGTGTCAGAAAATGGGATGGTAACAGTATAAGATGGGTGTCAGGTGGTGAATATATCCAAATGTCTGGTAGAGCAGGAAGAAGAGGGTTGGATGACAGAGGTATTGTTATCATGATGATTGATGAAAAGATGGAACCCCAAGTGGCTAAAGGTATGGTCAAGGGTCAATCCGACAGATTGGATTCAGCCTTCCATCTGGGCTACAACATGATATTGAATCTACTAAGAGTAGAAGGTGTCTCTCCTGAATATATGCTGGAGCATTCTTTTTTCCAATTCCAAAATACCGAGTCCTTACCTATCATGATAAATAAACAAAATGAATTAGAGTCTGACTTAAAAAATAAATTCGTTATTGAAAATGAGAGCGAGGTTGCTCATTTATATGAACTCAATCAACAACTTTCAAAATTAAAAGAACAACAAAGACTGGTTGTTACCCATCCATCCAATTGTGCCAAGTTTTTGAACACAGGTAGATTAATCAAAGTATCAATAAAAGGCAAAGACTTTGGTTGGGGTGTTGTTGAAAAGTACCAAAAAAGACCTGTTTCCAGATACAACACTAAAAACTACACCGACCATGAAGCCTTTGTTGTCAATGTTTTATTAAACTCAGTTTACATTGACTCACCAACAACTTTGGTCAAGCCATTGAATCCTGACTTCCCATCTGAAGTTAGACCAAGCAAACCAGGTGAACAAAGTATTCAAGGATGTATATTACCTATTGATTTGTACAGTATTCAAGAAATTTCTAAAGTGAAGATCAAGATGCCTGAACACTTGAAGAATAAAGAGCAAGTTAGAATAGTTTCTAAATCTTTGCACGAAGTTCAAAAGAGACTAAACAACAACATTCCTTTAATGAATCCTGTTTCTGGTATGAAAATTCAAGATGACGAGTTTGTCAACTTGACTAAGAAAATTCAATTCTTAAATAACGAAATTGAAAACAATGACTTGCAAAAGTCTTTGTTGAAAGAGGAACTATACTCCAAGTACGTTCAAAAAATGCAGTTGAAGGAGGAAATCAAAAACTTAAAAGAAAAAATTAATGAAACAGTTTCTATCATTCAATTGGATGACTTGAAGAAGAGAAAAAGAGTGCTAAGAAGACTTGGATTTTGTAATGAGGATGATATTGTTCAACTGAAAGGTAGAGTTGCCTGCTCCATCTCATCTGGTGATGAATTATTGATCACAGAATTGTTATTTGATGGTGTCTTCAATGATTTAGATGCTGCTCAATGTGCTGCTTTGTTATCTTGTATGGCATTCCAAGAAAGAACCAAAACAGAACCGAAATTGTCAGCTGCACTATCAGAGCCATTGGCAAAGCTTAAGTCAATTGCTAACTCTGTTGCTAAGGTAATGAAAGAATCTGGATTAGAAATAGTTGAAAAGGAATACGTTGAACAATTCAGACCTAACTTGATGGAAGTTGTTTACGAATGGTGTAGGGGTGCTGAATTCTCACATTTGTGTCATTTAACAGAAGTATACGAAGGTTCTTTGATCAGAGGTTTCAAGAGATTGGAGGAATTGTTAAGACAAATGATTGACACTTGTTCCATTATTGGAAATGATCAACTAAAGGGAAAATTCAGCGATGCGATGAAGCTTATCCACAGAGATATTGTTGCTGCTGGATCCTTATACCTAGAATCATAAAAAATAGATATATATTTGATCATTTTGATTATTGAAATAAAATGAAAAAAATTTAATTATCTTTTGTACCTATATAGTCGCTATAATATATAGTCCCGAAAAATCTTAATTCATAAAGCATTCTCTTAGTTTATTTGCTGTTTTGTAGATTTCTTTTGTGTTGTAATTCATTTTTCTTGATTAACTTCTTTCTTTCGGCTCTCTTCAAAGATCTTGGATCTATTAAACCATCAGGGTTCTTAGTATCTTTGTCATCAATTTCAACTAGCCAATCTTCTGGCAAAACATCAGATTTTTTGTTGTAACCCCATTTATTAACCCATTCACCTTTATGTTCATCATATACAAGTTTACCTTCTTTTCTCTTTTTTTGAATACCCTTCTTGGCAGCAAATAGTTCCCATTTGGTTGGAGCTTTAGGTTTAGGCAATGCTTTTTCTCTTGGAAGCTCAGTGACTGGTTGAGGTAATTGAATTAGAGATATGGTGGATTTGGCAGAGTCGGTTGTGGTTTGGATTGGTTGCTGCAGTAGTTGATTTATAAGAAGTTGTGTGTTATCTCTAGTTAAGTCCTTGATATGTTGTTCTCTTTTAGAGTTTGAAGAGTCAAAATTGTCACCATTGATAGGATTAGAATCAAAAACAGATAATAACCCTAAATCATAGGTGACAGGTACATTCTTTTCAACAGTGACTGGTAAGTCAGCGTATTTGGAAGTAGCAGGAGCTTCTGTAGACATTGATATTTATATAAAATAGATACAGGAAAAATAGAAGCAATGTTTTCTGGTTATGCGAATTATTTATACCTCGAATATTGTTTCAATTATTGGAATTTAAAATTTATATAGACCAGTGTAAATTATAATTTTTCATTAGCGTGCTTATTTTCTCTTGCTTTTTTTTTTTTTTTTTGATTGAGAAGTTAAA